>OX457043.1:11812590-12018468 GCA_949752735.1 Lumbricus terrestris | reverse complement strand
TGTATAATAATACTTGACAGGTCATCGGAAAGCAGCCGACTTCCAGTCCTTCCTCTTGCCCATGTAATCATAATTATTAGCCTAAAGGCGCCCGCGCGGATACGTTTTCGATAAAACTCCGTCACTGATCGTTTTTGGACGGTGCCAGTCCCACGCCTGGATAAAAGAGGAGGGCGACACCAATAATCTTTGATATGACACAGGGTCGTTGAACAACAACAGGAAGCATTTTCGATGCGGAAGTCAAGTAGTATAAAAGGCCCCACACATCCAATCATAGCCTGAGCGTGTGTGTTTGAAGCAGGAAGACCGAGTGTGGTGTCCAATGGAATAATAAAAATAAATTCTCTATCTTCGCACACGATCGTTTCAGTGACGAATCTCTCTCAGGCTTCGATACAAAATCGACTGTAGGCAGGGCTGCAATCAAGGGTACCGATATACGCGGGTATACGGCGCATATACTTACCTCCGGGAAAAACCGGCATCGTATACTCACCGCCGAAAACTAGGGTACTCGCGCCGCGAGTCTCGCGGGTAAATAGCCTACAGCGTATAGGCCTACTCACCTCACAAAGAGCGTGTGGGTATAGCCTACGCATGAAAAAGGCAAAGGATATTTAGGTGTATTTTTTGGGCGGACGACTAAAAAAAGGTCATCAGATTTTTCGGACGGGAAAATAGAAGAAATTTTTGGGACGGACGACAAAAAAAGGTCATAAGATTTTTCGGACGGGGAAAATGGGAAAATTTTTGGGCGTATGACTAAAAAATAAAAAGGTTATCACAAATGTCGCACTCAAAAAAGTCGCTTTTTTCGGTCAGTGTGTACTTACCTCAAAATTTACCAGTAGGCCTACAACCTTGCCTTTATTTAGGGCCCTTGCAGACGTTTGGATGAGGGGCTCAAACATGGACGCTCGCAGATTTTTTGCGGGAGGGGCAAAGCACATTTGGCAATGGATGACTTTTGTAGCCAGAGCTTGACAAATGCAGAGCGGGGAATTAAGAACAAATATTTTTCATAGCATGTTCTGAATGTAAATTCTCAGACTACATGACACATTGTGCATTATTAGCATTATTAGTGTGAAGAAAATTATTGGTTAAAAGCCACAAAGTACGTAGGCTATTTAAGAACAGATACCATTTTCCAGGTGGTAAGTGTTTCCTCCCGCCCCTACGAGTGGGCGCCCATGGGCTCAAATTTTGCTTTTCCTTAAGTTAAGAGCTCTAAACTCTCCTGGCATGCCCAAATGAATTTGTGCTCTCTACCAGATGCTGACACATTGTCATTTTTGCCAGGTCGTTAGGGATGCTAACGGTAGACAGGCAACGCTTGGCGGATTTCCAGTCACAGTGCAAATAAAGTCCCTAAATAGTTTGCACTAAATACATGTATCCCTTTCTCTGTGTCTGTTGCTTGAGGCACCTTAATGATATATATATATATATATATATTGTGCACCACTAGCACAATATATATATATATATCTGTTTCTGTCTCTATCTTTGTCTCTGCCTCTCTCTGTCTGTCTGTCTGTCTGTCTGGCTCTCTCTCTCTCTCTCTCTCTCTCTCTCTCTCTCTCTCTCTCTCTCTCTCTCTCTCTCTCTCTCTCTCTCTCTCTCTCTCTCTCTCTCTCTCTCTCTCTCTCTCTCTCTCTCTGTCGCTCTCTGTCTCTTTATGTCTTTGACTCTTTCTGTCTCTCTGTATCTCTCTGTCTCTCTCTGTCTCTCTCTGCCTCTGTCTCTCTCTCTGTCTCTGTCTCTGTCTCTGTCTCTCTCTCTGTCTCTTTCTCTATCTCCATCTCTCTCTGTGCTGGTGGTGGTCTTTCCTGTTCTGGATATTCCCGGAGCGATGCCGGTGGCAAACACTCATATCCAGCGCTGGTTCCATGTCAGATGACGCGATGCTGTTGCTGGTTCCCTGCTCCACGCGTCGCTTTTCGACTCACGCATTAGCAGCAATCGATTCATCCTCACCAATGCTTTCGTCATCCGAGAAGAAGCGGAACGGGAAAGAGGAGGAGGACGAAGAGGAGAAGGAGGACGAAGAGGAGGAGGAGGATGAAGAGAAGGAGGACGAAGAGGAGGAGAAGGAGGAAGAGGAGAAGGAGGACGAAGAGGAGGAAGAGGACAAGATGAGGAGGAGGAGGACGAGGAGGAGGAGGAGGAGGAGGAGGAGGACGAGGAGGAGGAGGAGGAAAAAGAAGAGGAGAAGGCGGGCGAGGAGTAGGAAGGGGACGGGTAGAATACGGAGGAGGAGTAGAAGAAAGAGGAGGAGAAGGTGAATGATAGGAAGAGAAGACTCCCGGAGGAGCAGCAGGAGATAACGAGGAGAAGAGGAGGAGAAGAAGGAGGAGGAGAGATCTAACGAGAGGAGGAGAGGAGAGCTGCTGAAGAAGAACAACTAAAGCAGGAAGATAATGGGAAGCAGGAAAGAAGGCGACTATGTCTCTGTCTCTGTCTCTGACTGTCTGTGTCTGTCTGTCTGTCTGTTTGTCTCTCTCTCTCTCTGTGTGTGTGTGTGTGTGTGTGTGTGTGTCTCTGCGGAACCAAGAAGGGAAAAGATGGGAAGCATGAAGAAGAGGGAATAAGAGGAGGAGGAGGAAAATAAGGTGGAAGAGAGAGAAAAGTGGTTTAATCGGAGGTGGGAAGGAAATGGACCTGACGTTATGAGATTAGTAGATGTGGAGACTCGAGGACAAGAAATGGAACACGGTGAGGCGGGGAGAAGCATGAGTAGGCTGGTTATAATAGGGAGCAGATGGTGATTATAAATAGCAGCAGAAGTGGAGGATGCAATGGAGAGAAAGATCGGAGGAAGAAGCAGATGAAAAAGCACGAATATGGACATCTTGTAAGAGCATGATGGAGTAAGGAAGCCCAAGGGTCAATGCATTATGGCGGAATATAATAGCCAATGATGAGAAGGAGAAGGAGAGGGTGGACGAGAATGAGATGGAGGACGATGAGAGAAAAGGAAGGAGAAGAGGACTGGGTGAAGAAGAAGAAGAAGATGAAGAAGAAGAAGAAGAAGAAGAAGAAGAAGAAGAAGAAGAGGAGGAAGAAGAAGAAGAAGAAGAAAAAGAAGAAGAAGAAGAAGAAGAGGAAGAAGAAGAAAAAGAAGAAGAAGGATAAGGAGAAGAAGGAGAAGAGGAAGAAAAAGAAGAGGAGGAAGAAGAAAAAGAAGAAGAATAAGAAGAAGAAGAAGAAGAAGAAGAAGAAGAAGAGGAAGAAGAGGAAGAAGAGGAAGAAGAGCAGGAAGAAGAAGAAGAAGGATAAGGAGAAGAAGGAGAAGAAGAAGAAGGAGAAGTAGAAGAAAAAGAAAAAAAACAAAAAAGGAAAAGGAAGAGAGAAAGATGAGAGAAAGAAGGAAACTAAGACACGATTATCATTCGGCAAAAGGATGGAAAAACGAAGGAGGAATACTAGAGGAGAAGTAGAAGAGTTATTTCTGGTCGAATGTGCTTTTTGACTGCAGCTCTTCGAGTCGTCGGATGACAATCGTACAAGCAAGGAAGACGAGGAATAGGAAACCAAAGCATCAGGAATCCACCAGCTAAAGCAACTAAACCAGCTACAGCTACAGCTACAGCTACAGTAGCAGCTACAGTAACCGCTACAGCAGCAGTTTCAGCAGCAGAAGTAGCAGCCGCAGTTTTCGCGACAGTCGTCCATCAATTGGACAGTAATTTTTTCGCACGAAATAAGCCGCAGATGTCACGCTCAGTTATGAATATCATTGCCAGACGGACGGACGCAGGGACGCACGGACGGACGGACGGACGCACGGACGGACGGACGGACGGACGGACGCACGGACGGACGGACGCACGGACGGACGAACGCACGGACGGACGGACGCACGGACGGACGGACGGACGCACGGACGGACGAACGCACGGACGGACGCACGGACGGACGGACGGACGCACGGACGGACGGGCGGACGGACGCACGGACGGACGAACGCACGGACGGACGGACGGACGGACGCACGGACGGACGGACGAACGCACGGACGGATGGACGCACGGACGGACGGACGGACGGACGCACGGACGGACGGACGGACGCACGGACGGACGGACGGACGAACGCACGGACGGGCGGACGAACGCACGGACGGACGAACGCACGGACGGATGGACGCACGGACGGACGGACGAACGGACGGACGGGTTGAATTACTGACCGATTGATTGACTGACTGACTGATTTATTGACTGATTAACTGACTGACTGACTGACTGGATGGCTGGCTAACTGGCTGGCTAACTGGTTGACTGACGGAAAGGTAACAAGCATTGGAATTGAGAAGAGACGATTCAAGAGAGACAGCGAAAGAAAAGGACGGATGAAAGAAAGACATACGGAAAGAAATACAAGGATGCTTAGCGAGTGCAAAGGTCAATTAGACATCCAGCTGGGAAAGAGAGAGATAGACAGACAGACAAACAGACAGACAGACATACGGACAGACAGACAGATAGACAGGCATACAGAGACAGAGGCAGAGACAGAGAAAGAGACATATAGAGAGACAGAGAGCGATATGTGTGTAAGCCTATATAAATATATTATGCACGACGAAAATAATTATAATCACATATAATTATATAAATTATATACAATTATATTAATCATATATGAATATTTGCATATACATACAAACACACCTTGAGAATCAGAAGGAGATAATCGAGACTAAGACGCACACATAAGAAGGAAAACAAGAGACGAAAATAAAAGCACACAATGTAAGAAAGAGGCAAGAAAGCAAAACAAATACACTTAGACAGACAAGCACACACACACACACACACAGACAGACACACACAGACAGACAGACAGAAGATTAATGACCATCCGAATCCACATCGGTGCATCGCATGCAAAGCTCCTTAGAGTGTACAGCAATATATCGTCGCCCATCGCACAACGCACCGCCCGACCAACGACGCATGCACTGGTCAGACAGTCCACTGCCTCCCTGCTACTGGCAATACAAAATGCCGCGTCTGACTACTGGCGCTAGAAAATGCGTCGACGTGGCAGACGAACATATCCTGCGGAGGACATGGTATACTGACTGCTTCTTGGTCGGTGGTAGAAGCAGAGGGAGAAAGGCGATCGCTGATGTCTTGTACGGTTAGAACCGCTTTCTATTGGATTTGATTTATTGAGGAGTCTTTTAATGTCTTTGCTGCATGCATGAACTACTTGTTTAATCTGTTCATCATGTGTTGTTATACGTGTACACACATGTATTACTTACATATGCAATACTCACATACCTATATGCATACATACATGCATGCATACATAAATATATACATACATACATACATACATACATACATGTATACATACATACATACATACATACATGCATACATACATACATACATACATACAATACATACATACGTAAATACATAGCTACATGCATTACATACGCACATGCGAACGTGCTTACGTGCATAATAAATGTACATGTACATGTCGCACATGCATACGTGCGATACAAACATACATTCACATAAGTATATGCATAACCAGGCATACATTCATGCTATGCATAAGTAAATACATACATTCATACATACATACGTAATTGCGTACACATACATAAATACGCGCATGTGTACGCACGTGCATACATTCCTTCATACATTGTAGCCATAATAAAATGCGGTTCCATTCGAGTAAGCAATAATCATCAAACGATGCCAAATAGATATTGTCTTATTAGGACAATGGTCGCCATACAGCATTTCGCAACTGATAACAGATTCTGCGAACGGTGAGAAGGTTCCCCCCGAGAGACATCCATCTCATTGTGCATTCACTGGACAATCATTTCATCATACAATACAAAAATGTATATAGCGTTGCTGCAATAATGCTCCGTTCATCAGACAACGGTCACTACTATGTAAAATTGTTGCACAATCTAAAATAATTATAGTGCGAGTCCGAAATGTCTGGTACTTTTGACCTGCAGACCATGAACCCTGCATGGTTGACTCTGCTAATGACTCGTAGGAGCCAAGGAAGTCAGTACGGCAGTGGAGTCATTTGCACCGATGCTGAGGATGATTTTTCTCAGTCTAAAATTCATATTTATACCTGCTGCAATTCTTCCTCAAACTGTCTATATCTTTACATGAACTAGGAAGTTAAATTTTAAGCATTGGATTGAACTTTTGAGTAGTTGATTTCAGCTAATCACTGGAGAACTGCGCACTATAGACAATAGACACTTTAGACAATAGACAAGTCAACCGCGTGGTCAACAATGCTTTAGACCTTTGGTTTAGAGATTTAGCTGTCAATAATCTTATTAATGAGATTCGAATATCTCCATTCCAGAGTTGCACTTTCTATTGAAGAATTGCATAGCATAGTTTCTATGTGTTTCCACTTTCTCTGGATAAAAAATAGGAGATTGATAAGCTGCTATTGATTCCTGTGTGGGATAATGCTTTTGCATGAAATTCGTGCAGATTTACATTTTTCCAGAACACACACGATCCTTTGTCAAATTTCTCCCGCACGCAGTCTCGGAAATGCCATAGAGAGCATTAGAATGACAGAGCGTTGTCCTCAAGGGAAATCTAATTCAGTCATTGTCAAACGAAAATCTTTACAAAACCCCGTTAGACTATATGGATCCATATCCTCATTCAGGCTATCTATTCCCATTTCCTGATTCTGCTTCTCTCCAAAGGCATCTTATTCCTCTTTTGTAAAATGCTTTCTAAGGGCTCATCGTGAATTCCAAGTTTTTAGGCGGAATGAGTCGAACAGTCTGGTGTGGAAAACACTTAGGCTGACACAAAAATCGCCAGCATGCCAAGTGTAGGGGGGAGTACTCCCATTTGCCTATTGTCTATAGAGAATGCCTATATGCGAGTTACAGCAGATCCTGCCATTATAATTATCATGTCATTATACCGGCCTATCCTATATATATATGCAAAACATCTGCATGCTTGCTAGTTGGGCAAAAGTCCCTTCTTGGCAAAAATACTTGTTTGTACCCGTCAGTTACATTCTTTTTCTCTCTCAACCTCGGCTGGCATGTGTCTCCCCTCTCCAGAGATGAACCCAGCATTCGTGATGTATGCCTACTATGGTGGAACTACGACATCATGGAGTCGATTGTCTGTAAAACATCATCTTGGTCCTCCTTATCATCGTCACTGCATACTAGACTCTTTAACCCCCCGCCTACATTTCTAACTTACCCCAAACCAGAGATTAATCAAGAGTCGAGGTTTATATGATGTATCGAGCACAGTACTGACTTGACTGGCACTGGGAAGTTTGTAAGACGTGTTCAGATTAGGCAAACGGAGTATTTTTTAAGTCGGGTCGCCTCTACATGTTGTCATAATAATTATTATGCTGCTTGAGTTCTCCGCCAGGGATGGTTAGCTATTGATTACTGACCGTCTGATTAATAGCTGTTGTTCTCTATGAATCGGTCGCACCACCTGCAAACGCTACAGACGTTTCTTCGTGACTAAGTGGATGTCTAGACGGTCTAAATGGACCCATGAAACAGCAATGAACTTGTTTGCTTGTCATTGATGTATCACGCACGTGTGCATTTGAAGATCTATATAACGTCTATTGAGAAAGTCTCTCAAGGGTGATTCTTCTGCTTTAGGGAAATCGCCATTTTCTCCGAAATTGCATTGTGAGGAGCCTTTTTTCGTTGTTTCTTACACGATTTCTGCTTTCCTAAAGTGCAGACAATCGCTGTGTTAGTGCAGCTTAATATCTCACTACACGCTGGTGCCCTGAAGTCTGACCGATGTTTACGTCATTTAAGCGCCGACCAAAATATTATCGCATTGGTATCACGTAGATTTGAGATTTTAAAAAGCAGACGGTTCAGATGCACATTTCGCTGCGACCTTGCGCGCGTTACAAATTTTATTTCTATACATGTAGAATAAAGGTTGGGCTTGAACATCGTCAATGCGGGAAATAGTAGATCTACAATTTCCACAGGTTGAGCAATTCTACAAATTGCTCAGTCTTTTGCTAATATTTCCAAAAAGAGCAAAATATTTAAACAGGCTTAAGAAAACAAATTTATTTACGCAGATAGGCTAGGCCTATTTTATGAACACAGTAGAATTGTGAAGATGAGAAATAGGCTTATTGCGCAAAGTCAGCATAATTAATCGTGACGAAATATTTCATCCGTTTTAATACGGTGTAAAAATTGCAGCCATCTTGAGTAGCCTACGAACGTATAATCATGTCTGCCTTAGTGTGTGTACGTGTCTGCGTATTGGTGTGCTCTGCCTTGTTTGCGCGTTCGGGTCATCTGTATGTGCGTGGGTACACGCGTGCATCCGTGGTATCCATTAAATTGCTGGCATCCGATCATTACATTAGTTCTGGGTCTTGTGTCACTCGGGTGTCAGCGAAAGGAAATGCGGCAGAAAAATTGAGCGACGACGGAGAACGGAGAGATAGATGAATACAGACAGATAGAGAGAGAGCAGAAAAGAGTGGGAGAGTCAGAGAGACAGAGACAGTGAGACAGAGAGAAACAAAGAGGCAGAGAGAGAAACAGAGAGAGATAGAGACACAGAGACAGAGACAGGCAGAAAGAGACAGAGAGGTACAGAGAGAGAGACAGAGATAGGCAGAGAGAGGAAGAGAGAGACAGAGAGGCAGAGAGATGTAGCGTCAAAGAGAGACATAGAGCGACAGAGATAGGCAGAGCGAGGAAGAGAGAGACAGAGAGACAGAGAGAGACAGAGAGAGACAGAGAGAGTCAGAGAGGGGGAGAAAGTGAAGAGAAGAGAGAGTCTAAGAGATATGGTAAGAAGGAAGAGAGGGGGAGAAAGTGAAGAGAAGAGAGAGTCTAAGAGAGATGGTAAGAAGGAAGTAAGGGCAGAAGGAGATAGAGAAAAAAGAGAAAACACCCTGAGAGAGACAGAGACGGAGAGAAAGAGGAGAGGGAGAGACACAGAGGTAGGCAGAGAGAGTCTGTGAAGAGGAATCAATCCATGAAACACCAACCAGCTTAGTTTCTCTGCATGCTTCCAACTCCCGCAACCAATAGCTAATTCTATAGCTCCTATCTGTGGCCAAATAGGAGTTACCGGTATAAGAAGTCTTAAACTGAGACATAAGTGAAGCCTTTTGTCTGTCTTCTAAGAGACTATTCCTTCCTTCCTCCTCTCGGTCTCCACCGTCAAGTTTTTTATCCGTTTCTCTGTCTTTTGTCTCCTCTACATTCCCCCTTGTTTTTTTAGAGTTCTCTTTCTTTCCGCCAAAGCCCGTTCATTCATATAGGCCCTATCATTAAGCTGTGCTACTTTGTATTGAATTACGTTATATTCTATGCTCGGCTATGTTGCGCTGTGTTGCTCTGCCTATTACTGCATATCATATCCTGTGTTATATCATAATGTGAACCATAAATTGACATTTATTGTCGGATCAACAACACCATAACATCACATTAGCACTCAGAAAAAAATCGGTATCGCACTGCCATTAAAATTTTAATGATGCAAGAGTCAAAAGGCCAACCTAAAAGGGTCACATCTATGAACCCACTGATGCTGGAACTGGCCTGGATAATAGTTCGGCATAATGAATGTCAGCCTAATCATGTCATTATAATATAATCTTTTTTTATTCATTGTCATCTTTTTTATTATATTCTGTAGGGACTGGTAGGCTACTGAATCAATAATTAATTAGGGCAGATAAAATATAATAAAATCGTCGATTATCAGCCGAGAAGGTTCTCTCTCTGTCTGTCTCTGTCTGTGCGTGCGTGTGTATGCGTCTGTGTGTATGTCAACGTTCCCTCTAATATTTTTACTGTGTGCGCGGAGCTGACGGTTGCTTGAGCAACCCAAATTTCCGCCTGGGCACCATATTTTCAGATACATTAAATTTGTGTTTGAAAAATCTACAGGCCAAACTACACTAATTACACGCCTGTAATAGGACTAATGTCCATTTTTAGATTAAAGATGATGTAGTCTATTGCGCAGAAATCACGTAGGCCCTATATGGTTTTAATACTTATCAGTTATCACAAACGAAAATATTAATGATAGGCTAGCCTACGATAAATAATACCAAGCAAAATCTGAACTAAACTTACCTGAGACCTACCTGAGACTATATGATGGAGGATACATGTAGTTCTTAATCTAGCAACAAAATAATGTTCAGCGCTAAAATATCGCTGCCTCCGATCTTTCAGCAACGATCATAATTGTTGATAAAATTAATCCTGTCGATATTGACTGCCAGGCCAAGTCTCGTTGTTTCTATTCTACTGACGCTGGAAGCTCCGTCTTTACGATCTCGCTAAGCCAATCAGTTTTAAAATTAGAAGAATACCTTTTCTTTTAAAATGCTGTTTTATATACTCTCATTCGCTTTACGTTTCGGTATAGCTTACAAATTTCACTCACTAAGAAATAACCCTGTATTAAACCAACCTCCAAAGTGAAATCCAACTCTGGTGATCTGTTTGCCATTTGACAGACAGGCCAGCAATATACGGCATCGTCCTAGGCCTAGGGTTTTCCACTCACCTATAGTGGATGACTGGAGGGTTCTTTGGCTCCACCTGTTGGAACTAACTTACCAGCCGGAGCAGCCGCCTATGACGGCAGAGCAGCTGATAAGAATCAGCAAGCATCCCCTCTAAATTGGTTGGTGCCAAGCTGGTCTTCTGGTTTCGGGTCATAGCAGGAGTCGCCAGGACGTCCCAGCTAATGACTGACACAGTTAAAGATGAGGTTGGAGCATCCCTTGTGATTAGTTATCTCTTAACAGATGTTCCTGTTTGTGACTCAATGAGTGGTGCGCTCAACTCGCACTGGGCATTAATTATTCTCTTCAAAGCCGTGACTAGATCGTCCCTCAGATTCAACCTAGGTGGGAGCGTAGGCTACGTGTTTCCAGCCTGCGTCCAGTCATTACAAAGCTCTGGACGGGGTGCGGTTATAGTCATTAGTTGGGGTATTCGTCCGGGGATAATTGACTGTCGAATGGCTAGATGGCAGCTTGGTAGTCGTCCGCGCACACAGATTTTGACCACTCGGTGGGAAAATATGAGATCAAAAATCAATGACTTACGTCAAGTTAAACAAATTTAACAAAACCTTAGTTTATATGCACTTCCTGCCAAAATTTGTGAGCGGAGATTTGAAACTGCTGCGCGGGGTTTTAAAATGAGGTGCGCGGCCGCGCACCCGCGCAGCTTAGAGGGAACGTTGGTGTATGTCCTTCTCCATTACATCCAGTCTGTGTCCATTGCACCGTGTGGTCTTTTTAAGTTGTAGGTCAATGTGTGACTCCTTGTTTTTTCCATAAGCGCGATTCCATTATAAACAATCAAGCATCAATGGACGTAATCACCATTGACCCATGGCTAATGGACCAGAACATCCGTCCGTTCAACCAATCAATACAGCAGGCTACGTTGAGCTTACGCTCATAATTACGTCGTAAGTCACGGGTACACAGTAGTTACTGGGAAGACGTCGCTTTACAGAAGCTGCTAGTTATGTACGTAAGCCCACGTGTATAATTCGTCACGCTTCTTAGCAGAACTGCAGAAGGAGGTTCTATTTGTGAAGGGAAGAAAGCAAACAACAGCAACCTTTGCTGACTTGAAGCATCCGCCTACAGATGGAAATGTTTTTGCTCGAACAGACGGATCAATAGATCTCCACTCATCCACTCTTCCAATTGGGATTTCTAGGACGAAGTGGAATTTCTTGTCTCTGACCGGAGGCGATTATTTTGAAACTATAGGAGCTGATGAGATTATGGCCCATGCAGTGGCGACATAAATCGGAGGCTAGTGAAGTCAAAAAATAAATGCTACATAATTATAGACTAATATTTCCTTTTCAACTCCAGCGAGGTGGCAACAATAATGATTTTTATTCCGAGTTAAATGCTTAGCATAAATAACAGAGAGGACAGGAAAACTTGACTGGTGTATTAAAACGTAACGATGCGATGGTAAGGTGCATGGTGTAAACGTAACGTTGTAGGTCCTATTGCGTGGATCTATACGAAGCCGTTTGTTACCTTACGTAAGCATTTGTGGTCCAATTGGGAAACCATAGGACTTCTATTTTATTTATTTATTTATTTCTCACATTTGCTATAGCGCCCCTTCAGCCTCTCTTGGCCTACTCAGAGACGCTCCCGACTACAGCGCGGACACTGAATCAAAGTTTCATGCACGCCGAAGCGCACAAACTATTGCGAGTGAAGCTCAAGGTCTCTACGTGGTGGCCTGAGGTGGATTCAAACCTAGAACCCTACGACTCCACGGCACCGAACCTACCACTAAACCACTGCGCCTTATCTTTACTTCCATGTAAAGACATGCAGGGTGCATGCATTCACGCGATAAAAACATGCAATCGATACTTGGATTGGTGCAAGTGAGAAACAAACGATCTTTAAAAATACATAGGACAGATCCATAAAATTACATTGACCATACTCACTTAGTACTTAGTACTTGGTCCTTCCCGTGCATTGTCTGCACATTAGGAAGCGCGCTCCCATCATGCACCTGCACTTGTTGAGTGAATTATTTGCTGCGCTGTTTCTGTTGGGTGCTTTTTTTACACGTCGAGTGGGTTGCAAGTCCACCGAGGAACTATCCTCCTTTATCCAGGATTGGGACAGGTTCAGGCTATCCTAAGATATACTGATGTGGAATTAAATAACCATCAAGTTTACAACCTTATGTAAAACAGCAACAGAGGTATAGTAGGCCTATAATTATCTAAGATAATCCATTTAATTTTATTGAGCAAACGGGAGCTGAAATGTCAGGTGAGAGACGAACAACTAGATGGCTGTGTTATCATGCATAGGCCTAATTATAATTATTGCATAACTCAGCTAAATAACAACAATATTGCATCACGTGTAGGCCTAATGCAACGCAAAAATATCGAACATGTTGCAAAGTAATGCAATGTTACCTGTTGCGAGCCTGTGTAGGCCTAAAGTACTGCATGATTATTGCAGGCTGTCTGTTCTCTGAGTAGCCTATAGTTAGGCTAAGATTCGTGTATTCTGTGATCTGCGATCTTATGAATTATTGCTTAAACTGCATAATCGTACAATGTAACAGGTTGCGTTCTGTCAACCGGATTGTTGAATAAACGGGAAAAAGTATTATTAGGCCTACTGCATGCGCTGAATGTTTTGTAAAGCACCACAAGAACTTCACAAGGATAAGTGTGACGCTGTGCAGAACTGCAAAATATCTCAGCTCCTAACTAAAGTCCTCTAGGCTACTTGATGAAGCATAGCCTAATATCAACATGAGGTGTGCTGTGCAACTCTCAAATAGCCTTAGGCTATACAACAGCACGCCTTTCTGGGCCTGCTGCGTGTAGGCGGGCCTATTTCTGTCTATTTGTGTGCGAGAAAACTAATGAACCACTCGACTTGAGAGATATATCGGTATACGGCTATAGATCTATTCAGCGTTTTGGCACGTGACAGAGACACGCTTCATAGATGATTAGCAAATGCATAGCGTCGGAAGCACCATCGTCAGCCACCACAAAAGCAGTGACGGTTATCTTCCTCTGAAGACTTCTGCGCTGGCTTCCTATTCGACGCACAGAAAATTCCTCGGGGATCGATTGGTAAATTAGACGGAGGCGTTTCTGAGACCGGCTGAATAGATCTATACATCTGCTGCATCACCCGAGGCAGTTGCTATTATCCAATGGAAGCCGGGTGGAGTCATAAGGTTCACATTAGAGTTAGACCATGGTCCATTTCATGACGCTCGTATATTGGAATGCCTGAAAGGCACTAGACATACATTGCCTACATGCATACCCACTTGCATACATTATACATGTACTTTATAAATGTTTTTATAATACAATACAATACATACACATGGACCCCATGTATATATAAATACATACATACATAAATATGCCTACTTAGTTGTGTACATGCTAAAAAGGCATATAATTATGGAGCCTAGCAGCCTAGGTCTATTGATAGACTTCACTTGATATCAGCATGCTTACTATATAGTACACTCTTAGAAAGATGCAGACGGAATGTCTGAAATTTCAGGTGTTCTATCTGAATTGGTTTAGTTCCAAATGAGCCATCCGAATGTTCAAGTATAATTCTCCTTCTTTTCAGGTATGGTTTTCTACAGAAGCTGACAGGATTTTCGTGACCATATAATATTGCATGCAGTTTAACTGCATTTCTCTGTCCATACTTAATGAACAGTATACTGTTCTTGATCAGGTGTTACTTAATGAACAGTACTGTTCTTGAGGAGGTGTTATTTAATGAACAGTACTGTTCTTGATGAGATGTTATTTAAAGGACGATACTTCTGTAATGTTGTCCTGACTCTTGCACAGGAATGAACGTATCCTAGCTGTTCTAAAAGTTCTGGAACTCTATCCTTGCATTCATGCATAGCTGATTGTCAAGTTGTCACGGCCTTGTGCCATTTCTTTATCAACATGAGATCTAAGCCTTAATATTCAAATCTTAAGAACTGTTGTTTTATTTTCAGCTAATGTCAAGAAATTCTTCCCATGATATGCATCAGTAGACTGACTTCGAAGACGTCGAGAAGAAGAAGCAAGTGTCGGAATAGGAGAAACCAGTGTAATCACTTAAGACTGACTAACCGTTGTCAAACTTTACGATCTCTGGTGTGTACTGGTTCTTAGTTCAACAGGAAAGTATTATTTGAACCAGGAAATAAAGCCTAGTAGGCCTACAAAGCCAATATCCCGCGATAGCGGACTCGCGTGTTAAAACAATAAACTAGGCCTAGAGATGGGCGTTACCTAGGATGGAAGAATTACAATACAAGACGTTTAGCATTCAGAATAAGTGAAAGACATAGATAACCAGACACCCAAACAGACAGCTCAAAGCATACGAAATGTCCACGAGGGCTGCTCTCAAGTGTTCAACCGTACATTATTCCTGCTATAATATAGAAACCGAAACCATATAATCGGATTTTATGACCAGTGACATTCCTTTCCAGGAAATTAGGCACACGAATAAATTTCCGTGCAGAATATAGAGGAGTTCAAGGTACAGAGGCGCAAGGAAGTCCATAAATCATCGTTGACGAGTGACACAAAGAGAGAAATCCAGTCAACCGCAAAGAAGGAATCGGTAGCAACGTATTTACGAGATCCCTTAACCAGGCAAGCGTGAACTTTACAATCCCACGGGCTGTTAATTCACCCGACGTACACGACAACAAAGGAAACCCATTGAACCTAGCGACCGAACGGATCAAGCTAAGCCCGAATTGATGGACGCTGGGTCGAATCAATAATACTCGTTGCCGGTCGAATACTACACTACTACGCCAACCGGTGCACCATGAAGATAGGCGTCATTCGCCGGTGTCACGACCATAGGCCTACGAGACGACGCTCCAGCTCCGCAATCAGCATCGATTACAATCGATCACCGCGGCCCAGCCTCACCAACAGACGCGCGTCGACGGCCGTCACGGATGGCGTATTCGCCCTCGATGACCTGAACGGGTGTTTTGGGTCGCAACACCAGTTGGCCCACCACAGAAGATCCGACGAAAAACTACACAGTCGGCCATCTTTAACCAGCAACGCCGTCTCGAAGCAGCCCGGCGATGACGTCACGCCGGAGATGTGTAACAGTAAATTGTTCACCGTTGTATTTCTCATGCTGTTCGTTGTCTTACTCACGTTCACGTTCGCTATGGTTGTTAGATACATTCTGCGGTAATTTCGCGTCGATGTTGCCCAACCCTGGTTGTTCATTTCCAATTTACATGTTGAGCGTTTTAATGTACAAAACATGTCTTCGACTAGGCTAGCGACTGGCAAAGGGCTAATAACTATGTTAATGTTATATAGCCCGTTTTGTTGCAAGATGTGAATGTCGACCGAGAACTGAGTCCTACCCTGAAGAGATTCTTGAACAGCGGTTTTAGAAGTGGGACTTCTAAGTTCTAACTCTTTAGGCGGGAAAGTTGAGTCTACAAGTCGAGATTACGGCATTGAGAATGAACCGCTGCAGACTGGAGATAAACCTGCCTACCACGACTAGCAAGCACAACTATAGGATTCATCTATCCATACAGGACCTTATAAAGCTGATATGGGTTCTATGCATGGAATGCGCTTGGAATAGTCTAGCACTGGCAGGCATGGAATATAACCTACGGATATAGACTATATCTATATACTGCGTCTAACTGTGACAGTTTATATTGCGGCTTGACCGGGGTTCATGCAGGTCTATAAATTCAGGTTAGCTGCTTGTGAATAATTTGGACTAAAAGATAATAAATAATTTTATGTGTGGAACAGCAGAAGCTTATTGTGGCTATTCTTCCCTTTTCACTTCTCAACCTGGAACACTTCTAATCATGATCCGGATAGAAGTTTCTCTGACTCTCATGTCTGTTTTTCGATTTTGTGTCTAAATTATCTGGCTTGAACTTTTTTGACTTATTTTGGCGCTAAAGAAAATAATGTTGATTGTGATTAAAAGTTCGGGCATTGTCTAGACTAGGTCTATGTCGTTATCCGAATTGCCATTGCAAACTGCATTTTCGAACGAACAATAGGCTATGTGATTTGAAAGGGTGCTTTTAAAAGCCAAAATAATAGGCTTTGGCCCTGCAAACTACAGACTTTTAGAACATAGGCCTAATGGGCTAGCCTACAAGTCTGTCGTTCGTCAATTTTTTTATTCGTTTACAGTCACGTGGTAGTGATGGGTAGTAGGCTAATCAAGATTTTTTAAATAATTAAATATAGGCTAAATCGCATCCGTTCGAATAATTCCACAGGCCTAATTTGAATTAGAATCAACATTCTTGGAAGCTAATTCATTATAGATCTAATCAGAATTAGCACTCGGCTATTTAATTAGGCAAGTTGGCCTAGTTGCTGGAGTCAGATTACATAATTTAAAAATTCACAAGTTGGTCTATTTTGTCTAATTTGGAAATCAATCAATTAGACAAATATTTCGAATTTTTGCGTGGCATGCATAAATGGGTTTATGCAAGTTTGTCTTATTATTCCTGTGCACATTTTTATGCCGATAGGCTAACAGTTTGGAGTTGCGCTCTGGAACTATAGTCAGTTCTTAGGCTAAGTATTGTCTTCAAGTATATAGTTATTTACTCATTTGTAAGTTTTGTAACGATTCCTACCACATCAGATTGATAGGCCTACTGTTGTTGCAGAAACAACATGTTTTCAGATGGAACGCTCCGAGAAAGTTCACAATTTATTATATTACATAACTCACATAATTCACATTAGATTGTTAGCAGAGAACTGAGTTCGGTGTCACATTCCGAATAGATCACATTAGACTTGACAGGATTTCGACTTTTTGATCATATTAGGCCCTACTCTTAGATTCTAGTTGTGATTTGTGAGTTCATTATCGCCCACGAGGTCCGTATACTATTTTGGCGGATAAAATGGTAATGACTAAAAAACGGTCATCAGATTTTTCGGCGACAAAGACGAAAATTTTTCCCTGTCCCAAGACCGAAAATTAATGTTAAAATTTTAGCCCCCCCTGGAAAATTTCTGTATCCGCCCTTGAACAAACCATCGCCCACCCATGTATCATGATTTACCAGATTATGTCGTGATAATCTGCATAATGGAGTTCGATTTATGCATCACTTAGGCCTATCGTCCAATATTCATATCATAACCATGCAGTATTCTGCCACATGAACTGGAAACCATAGCTCAGTGTTAATTCCCCACTCGACTTGACAACCTCATCTGCTGTAATAGCACTTTGTAAGCGTTACTTGCAGACACTAATCTGCATTTACAAGATCTTATTAACTCCTACAGTATAATCGCCCTACATAATATTATGCGATGCTCAACAAAATTGCGGAGTTCACTGTCCGAAGAAACAGAGCTTTTTTAACGTGCAGTACGTAGGCCTACACAAAAATGTTGTACCGGTACACAAAATGTCCAGTTGTAGAAGCACTTCTGTACGGTTAAAATTAGCAAAAAAGGTCGTTGTCCTCTGATTGGAAGTAATTTACCATGGATGATGGGAAAGGAAAGGAGTTGTGCAGTTCTATAAATTTCTTTAAAACAGCCCTGCGAAGAGATTGCCTGTCTTGTGATTAACTATTATACATAGCACCGTATACATATATGGCATCTAATATAGCACATGCGTCATTTGCGTTTAGTTAAACCCGTATCCCAGGAACGTAAAACTTGGGAAGGGAGGAGTGGGAATTTCCTTACCAACTTTTGTTAAAGCCTGAGGAAGAATCTCAGAAAGTACAATTGGGACCACAAGGGGGTTGTATTGCCCAGGGCTAAAGAAACTCCCCCATTGAGACGCCTTGTATTTAATTTAAAAATTTCCTAATGTCATACTTTTTTTTAATTTTTATGAACACTAAATATTATAAAACTCTAGTTGAGATATTCAGCACTATAGATCTTGCAGCAATTTTTTAGGCTTGAAATGCTGTAATTCACTTGCAAATTAACAAAAACCTTAAAGGGGCGTCTTAATTGCCCCTCTACCCTATCAACTTCCACTAAATTAACGTTACTCGTTTACTAGTGGAAATCAGTCATTAATCGCGGGCGGAAGCTTGGAGTATTTCTTTTCTCAGTCAATTAATTAAATTATTACGAATCGTGGGTACGGTGATAATAATTTTAAGGGCTTATTAAGGGTAGTATTAATTATGCCCTCTTCAGAAAGGGTAGCTTCCCTCCCCGCAAGCCGAAACGAATCAAAGGTCCTGATCTATCCATTGTTCAGTTGGTTGTTTAACGATACTGTTTAATAACCTATGATATTCATATAGCATCACCCTCCTTTCTGCATGATATGGACTGGCACCACGTGCCAGAGCAGGAGTCAAGGTGGAGTCACCCATTGTGGTGCATAGAGGTCCCATAATAGTTGTAATCAGGAAGCGAGGCTTATTTTTGCTTCAATTATGTTTACCGCACCCGCGTATACTCTGAGAAGATACAATCGCATGAGCCCACGCAGGGCCGGATTTAGGCATGGGCTACACGGGCTCCAGCCCATGGGCCCCCACCACTTAGGGGCCCCCACCAGTTGAAGTTTTATTTTTTTTAAATTAAGGAATGAACCATAAGTGCATTAATTGCCACAGGATCTTAGACCTAATCAGTGAGTGGTTTTGAATTGACCACTATCTGTACTCGTTGATATTGCTCACCAGTCACCCTGGCAGTAGGGCTTTAAGCATGGCATCCTCAACACCTGCTGTTGACAGATTATATTTCTTTTAACTCAAGTCTCAAGCTATGACAGCCCGTTGGTGTAGACATATACTGTCAGTGCATGTCGAAGGTGTTCTCTGGACTAGACAGCAGACAACGAACAGATCGAGACAGTCAGTGTCCTGAGCTCCAACCCCTCCCATGTGTATCAGGTTGCTGCAGACAGTGGGGTATATTCTGTCTTACACTGTAGCACTCCAGTGACCTTGAGTGACTCAATGCCCACATCTGTAGCAGTGGACGGCGACATGTTTACTGTCATTGCTGTCTGTCAGTATCGTTTAGACCCCAGTCTTATTATATAGACTGTATACCTTCATAATATGCATGGTTTATAAGGTCACAGATGGAGTTTGCAAATCAGTAGACTATTATTTAATATAATTTGAAGAGTCTAAATGATTTCAACCGACAGTCATGAACCGAATTGTAAATCGGCATGAGGGCACTATATAATAGGCATAGCGGACTAGAAGCTGTTGCTCTGCTCAAGTTTTGGTTTGTTTTCTATATACCTAATCTTGAATTATATAGGCCTATAGTGAAATATTAGTGATGGAGAACTCCTCAACTCTGCGAAAAAGCTTGTTGCAGTTGTGGTGACGACCTCGATGAAAGCCTTGGCAACGAGCAACGAACAGTTCTCTTATCTTGTCAAAATGCTTAGGCTAAAGACGAAATTGGAAGAACAGACCTTGGCATAAGTTAGTAGCAGTTCATGTGCCAAGTAGGCTACTCGAAAAAGATGTTAATTGAAAATTCATTTTCAAATGTGCAAATTATGCTAAGAATGTACTTGGAGCTCATGGTCACAAACTGTAGTACTGAATGCTCGTTTTACAAGATGAAGATTATTGAGACACATGTGAGACGTATAACCATGGGCGGAGTTTATCAGGGGCTAGGGGGGCTAAGCCCCCCCAAGAAGACCCAGAATATTTTTTACCGTGTAAATGGTATCTGTTCCCGGGTTTAAACCCCCCCCAAGAAGGCTTTAGCCCCTCCAAGAACGGAAACCAAACTCCGCCCATGCGTATACCTTGCAGTGTTGAGTATAGAGTCATATTCTGTGCCAACTCTATTTTAATCAGCTAATTGATGACTTTGCCAATAGAAAAAGGTGAAAATTCCCTAATGACCCTATTCAAATTTAGACTCAACTGTAGACCTAACCGAGCTATTTAACTGTATATAGTCAGGCTATCTGCTTTATTTTGGAGGTCTCACTTGTCACTATTTTTAATTTCTTTCTTTGTCTCATTGCATTTTTAAAGACTGGACAAGAAGCTGCTTAACTTTTATCCTTTAACTTTGCATTTGAGAAATGATTTAGACACTTCATCTATCAGCAAATGATCTTTTCAATTTGTCTTCATTTATGTATTTAAAAGTTATTGACCATAAAGTCAACAATGTTGCTTTTAGCATTGTTTGTCTGTAGCATGTTATGGTCGTATATACGTGTGGGTTTGTTCCTGTCCGATACTGTGCATCAAAAGCAACATATCCGTTGCAGAAAAGGGCCCACCATAACGGGCGCCCATGGGCCCCCACCACCCTAAATCCGGCCCTGAGCCCACGCAGTACTATTAATGTCTGCCTTCAGGAGTCATTATTCTAGGGAGCTAGAAACGACAACGACAAGGTTTAGGAAGGTCAAAGCCATTGTCAGCGGCGCCCGCAGGATTTTTTCTTGTACGCACAGAAATTTTCGATGGAGGGGCGAACAGGGAAAAATTTTCGTTAGGCCGCCGAAAAAACTGATCAACCTAGAATTTCCCCAAAACATAGCTTTTCTATCCGCCGAAAAACTGATGACCTTTTTTTTTTTTAGTCATCAACCTAGAATTTCCCAAACACAAAAAACATACCTTTTGGGTCATCGCGCTGTACGCACTTACCTATGTGCGTACGTCTGCGGGCGCCGCTGGCCATAGTCATCCATCGTGCAAATGTCAGCCACAGAGGTCGCTAGAGTACTGATTGATTAGCGTCGCACCAATCGCATCAATCATAATGGCGGACAGTGATTTCTTTCTGCCGCTTTACAAAGCCTCTCGTCGTCTCCTAAGAACCCTTCCCTAGCAATCGGTCATCCAGGGGATTCTACAGCAGCACATGACTGATCCGAGGACTGAATCCCAGTTCGTTGGCGAGTAAGAAATACGAGGAGAAAAGCAGGCCTACTTGATCGTTGCTTAAACCTCTTCCAATGGAAGATGGTTTATCTGTTGTGTCACACAAGTCAGCGTCAATTATACCAGAGACGGTAAGGAATTATCCAAGAAACACGCCAGCTGTAATGAAACAACCGAGACGCCGGGTTACGCTGCTGCTGCTGCTACTAAGTACTACTAGGCCTACTGCTGCTGCTGCAGCTACATCTACTGCTGCTAATGTATGTATGCACGCATGTGTAATTGTGTATATGTATGTATGTATGTATGTATGTATGTATGTATGCATGCATGTGTGTGTGTGTGTGTGTGTGTGTATGTATGTATGTATGTATGTATGTATGTATGTATGTATGTATGTATGTATGTATGTATGTATGTATGTATGTATGTATGTATGTATGTATGTATGTATGTATGTGTATGTACAGGTATGTGTGTATACATACGATTGCATAATTATGATAGATATATGAAAGCATGCTCAATGAAGCGAATTTGCTGCAAGTCAAGGCAATGTTTTTCTTGTAGGCTATATAAATATATTACATCATGTGTACAAAAGCAGATAATTATCGCAAACAGATCGGCAAGAGTGAAGGATAAGTTAATTAGACACAAAAAAGAGATAGGCAAGACCAGGGAGAGTGTATAAGAGGGATACAAAGAGGATGCAACACTGATGCATGAGAGAAGCTAATCAACCGGAAGCAGAACAACAGTTGGACGTAGACTACATCATCAACCACTGTAATGATCTCTGTCCCGAAATCAGTCTGTCCTCGGGGAAAATCACCTTCTTTAAATACTGTGCGGAAAAAACCACTCACATGCTGTAGCCCATTACAAGTGACGTTAACTTCCAAATTATACCATAGGCCAAATGGATAGACAGAGGCAATCATTGGCCGAATCCATTATGTCGGCGCCAAAGACATCAACAAAGCAATTACCGCGCGTCATGCGCAGTGTAGGATTTATTTAACAGACGAACGGTTGCTTTTAAGCTGCGCATAAATCGAATGTAGACTTTGCCTCTTTTGTATCCTCCGTTACTCGTCCTTTGTCATCTGTGATCCGTGTCTTTGTCCTTGTTTTTATCCATCTTCCCTTTTCCTCCTCATTCAGACGCAAGTAACAAGACGTCCAATTCTATTAGCGTTCTAGCGATTTCTTTTGCGAGTGTTTTCGTTGACGACACGGCAACGACGCTGTCTGGTATAACTAGACCAAGCCGAGTAAGAATGGGTGAAAAGAAAATTGCACGTAGCAGAGTACGTATATGGAGCCTAATTATAATTAAGTGAAAGCTTTAACGTGTTTTCGTCAACACGAAATGCCTTAGAGGTTGGCAGAGGCGTTATAGTTCAACTGATGGATTGCCTCTCAAGTCTTAAAGGCTTGCTGCTTTCAACGAAATTGTGTCATTAAAAAGATGATTAGTGTCTCCCTCCTCCTTTACCCAGGCATGGGACTGGCACTGTCAGAATACAAACATGCGCAACACCAGAAACTTGACCATTGCATTAAACAGCCATTCCTTCAATTACCTCGGTGTCTTAATTTAGACTATTTACTTTAATGGTAGGCCTAAGTGGACACCGAAACAACTTGTTAGAGAAAGCTACGAATAAATTTAGGTTTGCAATGTCTCAAAGATTATTCTGTTGAATCCGGCGTCGGAGAGATTTGAGGAGATCCGACAACTCGAAATTTAGATCTGCCATTATGCACCTGAACTTTGAGATACGCCTAGGCCCAGGGCTGTAATCAAGAGTCTACGCGGGTAGGCTATACGGCGTATACTGAGGCCTATACCTCCGGGAAAAAACGGCATCGAATACTCACCGCAGAAAACCAGGGTAGGCTATATGCGGGTATACAGCGTATACTCCCCTCACAAAGAGCGTGTGGTATAAGCACGGAAAGGGCAAAGCATATTCAGGTGTATTTTCACGTATTTCGGAGCGGAGATGACTAAAAAAAAGGTCATCAGATTTTTCGGACGGAGAAACGGGGAAATTTTTGGGCGGATGACTGAAAAGGTCGATTTTTCTCCCGGTCAGCGTGTACTCACCTCAAAATTTACCAGTACAACCCTGAGTAGGCCTAATGGAAAGGCTGAACCGTCACCTGAAAGTGTTTCTGCTACCGAAGTCGACCATAATTTTATGACAAGTATCACAGACTAGCATAGGCCTAGCCAATAGCGAATGGATAAGCTTAATAGATTCGCTGGGTAGGCTTAAGTTTTTAATCTGCGAAGATTTGGAGATCCACCTGTGGGTGGATGAGTAATTCCTACACTGGAATATAGTTTCCGGAAATTTTTTGGCAGTGGATTTTTAGATCCGATTAAATGTTATCGTATGCTGCTTCTGCCTCTGCTATGCAAGGCATAATTTATTATACGTTCTGCTATAGTGTCGTGTCACATTAATAAAAAATAATATCACTTAACGTGATGCAATGTTTTTTACTGTGATGTAATTCTTTTAACGTTTGAGCCTCGCAACTGAAGGTTAAATCAGCAAACAATCAACTCAATCGTAGTCGTCGTAATCTCCAAACTTCTATAGCGCCGCTCAAAAACCAAGCGCATGGCACCAGCTTATTCCCGAGCGCTCCAAGTAGGCCTAGCCTACTATACACAATTCATGTTCCAAACAGCCAATCAATATTCATCCTTCCGGTCAGTGGTGGCGCCAGGATTTCAGTTTTTGGGGGCTGGTTAAGAGGGATGAATCGCGGTGGAAATTTTCCATTTTCAATCGCCAAAATTTCTGATAACTTTTTTAGTCATTTGGCCAAAATCTCAAGAAAACATTTAATTTTCCCAGTCAAAAAATTGACGACTTTTTTAGGTGTTCGGTCGAAACCTCAAAAAAAGGAAAATATTTCCTTTTCCCTGTTCCCCAAAAATCCTGATGACTTTTTTAGGGACGGTCTTTTTAGGGGGCCTAGCCACCCCCCCCCCAGCTCCCCTGGCGCCGCCACTGCCTCCAGTGCCAAATATTCATCAACATACATTACCGTACTTCCATTGCAACCAGACGTGAATTGTTTAGTCCGCATTAAACAGCCATTTCAGTCTCCCATTTGCGTCTACTCGTCCGTGTTGTCTTAACAAAAGTCTTAAAGGATCTTATTATATTACTGTTGTCCCTGGCCAGTCTTTTCAATTTATCGGCGCCCCGTAGAACGCGTACTTTCAAATCAGTCGTGTTGCTAAGCGCTCAAGGATACTCTAAGTCGTAATAGCATGCGCCGCACGATCAATTTCCAAGTCTCCAGGGAGTAACGCGTGATAACTGCGAATCACTGCGGTTGCTACAGCGCTATATAAATTGTTTACAGGCGAGCGTAAGATATCATCAACTCAGAGCAGTGTCTGCTCAAAATTTACGATCATTTTAATGTGGCTACGATCGATATGAGCTACATGAGTTGTTTATATGCAGCTTATAATGTCATGCAGTAGCCTATTATTGTTGCCAGACATTTTAAGCGACAGAACCTGATATCCTGTAGGCTACGAAGGACAAATAGGGAGACCTAATATAAAGTCGGACATCAGGCAATCTCGGACAAAATTTGTGCCGGCCTGCCTAGCGTGTGAGACTTCGATCACCAGGTGGCAGTATATTAGATTTTATTTGCAGATGGTTCATCTAGTGATTAAAACTTATTAACCTCCATAGGAAGTTTGCCTCTATTTTACAGACGCGATTGTTTTTGATGTAAATCGAATTTCTGAACTTTTGCAGGTTGACATAATGAAATCCTTTATTCAGTGTTAAGGGTTTACGATTATTTTTATTGCTGAAGAGGAAGAGTTTTGATTTCTATTATATAGATTAATGTATGATGCCTGTTTTGCGTAACTTGTTTGAGCGATATTGAACTGGTATCACGCTTGAAACTGTAGCTGTATGCTGTCCGACTTTGCCATAGGTGCTTGTTTCAAAGTCGGACACTCTTGCTAAGACCTGCCTGAAGTGTGTCCGACTTTACCATCAGGGGCTTGTGGCAAAGTCGGACACTCTTGCTAGGACCTGCCCCTGTGTCCGACTTTGCGTAAATGAAGTTATGCTAATGCTTCAGATTTCTTATTTTTTCCACGTAGGCCTAGTTGCGACCATGGCAAGGATCCTAAATGTTGGCCAGAAACGAAAAACGAAGAAAAAGAAGTCACAGGAAACGCCAGCAGTTAGCCAAATAAAGTCACAAAAACGAAGACCAGAAAAAAAACAAGAGAAAGCTTGAAAACAACGGACCGGTCGAAAAGAATAAGAAGGTCAAGAAAGACAAAGATCCAATAAGGCTTTCTAAAAGTATACGGCTGGGGGGACAAAATGGCAAAAAGGTGATAAAAACCAAAGGGAAGTTAAAGGACAAAAAAAACTGTTTTATGTGTGACATTGAATATGGCAACATGGATGATCCTAAGAGGCATGAGCAGTGGTGCAAATGTGAAGGTCGTTGTAGCAAGTGGTTTCACCAAAGTTGTGCAGAAGAATACGGAGTCTTTGATGATGATGATAGTTTTACTTGTAAAGAATGTTTCAAGAACTAAAAAGTTCATGTTCTTGTCGACTTTTTATAGGCTAGATGTAGCCAAAATTTAGTCAAGTTTTATGTAGACCAGTGTGTTCACCTACTTTCAAGTTAAGTTGTTCATGTTGGTCTGATTCACAGGTACATGTATGCTGTTATAGGCCTATAGGCCATATAATTAAGTGTCGGTTGCTAGCGTTGCTACAGCCTTCGTCAGTTGTTTTAGTTCTGCCATCGGTTACAACATTGTTGGAAGGATTACAGTAGCGGACTGTGACGATTGAACTTTAGGCACAATCTTTGTAGCTGGCCAAGACGTTGACTGACCTAAGCTTACTGATTTTTTTATTTGGTATACCTATATTTCATTTACCTTCAGTGTTCAATTAAATTTTTCTATTAAATTTGGCGCAGATCTTGGTGAAAATCGTTCAGTTTATCGATTGTCCGACTTTAACAAAATATGGTTGAATCATCAAATTATTATTGTCCGACTTTAACAAAATATGGTTGAATCATCAAATTATTATTGTCCGACTTTAACAAAATATGGTTGAATCATCAAATTATTATTGTCCGACTTTAACAAAATATGGTTGAATCATCAAATTATTATTGTCCGACTTTAACAAAATATGGTTGAATCATCAAATTATTATTGTCCGACTTTAACAAAATATGGTTGAATCATCAAATTATTATTGTCCGACTTTAACAAAATATGGTTGAATCATCAAATTATTATTGTCCGACTTTAACAAAATATGGTTGAATCATCAAATTATTGTCCAGGTTTAACAACCAAGGTGTCCAGCTTTACCCGAAAAACCGAAAAGTCAAATTTTGTCAGCTCGCTATACTTGGCACTCTCCTGATCGAGTTCATATAAAATTGGCCAGGTTTAACTGACTGCATTAGTTGCATGAGATGATAAGCTACACAATAAACTTTACCTCATGTAGATGTGACGCTGCGTTACGGAGTAACCTCGGTCAGAACAAAAGGGTGTCCGACTTATATGATAAGACCCTAAATCACCACATTATACTATTATTGTAGCCTTCTCTATTCTAGGCCGTCTCTCTTGTATTGTGCTGCGCTCCGGCCATGGCAGCCAAGAAATTCAGGTGCAAATGCCCAGAGACATGGGCGCCCGCACATAGGGGCAAGAGGGAGCACTTGCCCTCTGGAAAATTGAAGCCTATTTTTCTAACTTCTACTTTTTGGTTGTCAACAAATTTCTATGCATTAAAGAAATTATATTCATAATAAAAATTATGAAAAAGTAAAATTGAGAAATTTACATTAAGAAACTTCTGTGAAAAACAGTTAAAATACCCTTGTAGGCCTATGTTCTTAATTTCCTGCTTTGCATTTTCAACCTCTTGCTACAAACAACTGTAACCGTGACCATCGAGTTTTGCCCCCTCCTGCAAAAATTTATGTGGGCGCCCATGCCCATGAGACCGGGCGAAATAACTTGCAATTGAACGGCAATGAAATATTAAAACTACTTTTGACTGCACATACGTGATTCTACATCAGTAGGCCCACTGCACAAATCCATTTGGAACCACACATTTTGTGTACAGAACTGCATGCTAAAAAGACCTGCTTCGAATGTTGGGGAGGCGAAGTCAGTCAGCTCATACATGTGTTCTAGACAGCGTTTTTTCTGGCAAAAACGCTTCCTGAACTAAATTTCTTTTTACGGCGTTCATGTCAACAGAAATCTAAAGTATGATGTATCAATGAACGGCGGACCATAAGGACGTTAAACCTGAAAAAGCACGGGGTCCGCCGGATCAGAAAACTGAATTGGCCACGATCGAGGTAAATGTAGCGTAGATCTGCAATCTGTTAAATAAATCGTCACCAGAAATCAAAAGCCACGCCAACCAGATTAGCTTAACCAACGGCTCTGTATACATAGGCCTATCAAAAGGGCCGTCCATAAATGACGTCACGCAATTTTCAACGATTTTTGACCCCTCGTCACGCGTAGCACGAAAGTAACATGATATCTAGTATGTGTGGCCCTCTACCCCTAGTGCGTGACGTCAGTACTGTTATGGACGGTCCCAAAGGAAGTCCGTAGGGGCCTATATGAACCAGGCCTTACAGAAACTTTCCAGTAGGTCAATATTATTCACGCTTTCGCAGCACTTATGAAAATTCTGAATAGCCTATTATTTAACTCTTATGCCTACCTGCAAGGCTGCAATAAAAATCATGGTCATGTAAATTTACGCGAAGGTTACGGTTTGTAATTTCCACAATTTTAAAACTAGGTATATTTTTTTATGTCTTCTGTGCATATGCGATCATGTTCATTGGAACCCCTCCATATAAAAACCACGGAAATTTTTCTGGCTAGGCTACACTGCTGCGTAAAATAATTTTTTATTATATACACTGTAAATTGCAATTAAAGTAAATTGCAACTAATGATGCAAATCGCGATCTTATCATGTAGACTACAGTTAATATTTTCGTCGATAGGCCTACACAACATTAGGTTCAAATAATTGGCCTCTCGATCTTTACAACACTTTGGAGATTGGTATTTAAGCCACTGCTCGCGCTATAGCCCTAAGCCTGTATATATATATATATATATATATATATATATATATATATATATATATATATATATAGGCTACTTAAAGAAGCAGGGCTGTAACCTACAGGTAGGCTAAATTTTGAGGTGAATACACGCTGCCGGAAAAGCGGCTTTTTATGACAAATTTTCTGAAGACCTTTTTTTATAGTCACCGCATGCTTTTCCTACGACTTTTCGCCCGAAACCCCTTCACGACGCCGTATAGCGATCTGAATTCAGAAATTTATTCTTCTAAAATCGCGATCTTATCCTGTTTTCCATTTGGCGTTTTAATACTAGACCTATGAGCTTTTTTACTTTGGCCTTTGTGAGGTAAGTATACGCTTTAGGCCTATACCCAGTTGCGGCGCTAGAGGGAGCTAGAGGGCTATGGGGGCTAAGCTCCCTAAAAAGGCCATCCATTTTTTCACTTGTAAAAATGAAATATTTGGGCGATTTAGACCCAAAAAAATAAGCGTAATAAGGCACGCACGAGATTTGCCAGACAGTTTTGCGGATATGAAAAAGGACCTTTTAGAAGATTTCGACCAATGACTAAAAAAAGGTCGTCAGAAATAAAAATTTTGACGGCAGAAAATGGAAAATTTTCACCCGCGAATTCAGCCCCAAAACTGAAATCCTGGTGCCGCCACTGCCTACAGGCCTACCCGCGTAGGCCTATAGACCTATACCCTCGTTTTCGGAACTAAGCTGTATACGTAAGCTATACGATGCCAAATTTTCGTTAGGTGCACACGCTGTAGGCCTAGACGTATAGGCCAACCCGCGTGCGTATAACCTACCATAGAGAACAGCCCTGACTGGAAGTCACAATAGTTGCAATTCTCTGAGTGCCACATTCGGTGTGACAGGCGGTCTATTATGGGTGTCTACAGTTACACTGTTAAGGACATTAAGTAACGTGCATTGACATTTCAAGAGCCTAGAAAAGGGGAGCTACGTATACGTAGGCCTACTCGATCCTGTTAGTCTTCATGCATACAGGCAAGTATACTGTTGTTGCTAATAAAAAATTAATGTGTCTTTCGTTGGAAGGAGTAACAATCATTATTGGCTATATATATATATATATATATATATATATATATATATATATATATATATATATATATATACAATGTCCTATGTTATAACTTGTCTTTTATGTGAGCTGTTTTAATGCGTGTTTTACGGTCTCCATGGAGACGGAGCAGATCCTGAGGGACATTGCGCATGCGTAGTCTACGCGGTTCTGCGAGGTGATTTCTCTGTAGCCTATGATTCCCGCGGAAGTAGGTTGGGGTTTGGTGGACGAGGTTTATGGATCGGACGGTAAAATGGCTTTTTAGTGACGATCGATGTCTTTGTATTGTCCTCTGCCACTGTCCCTACATTCATCAGTGTTGTTGTTGCTTGCTGCATGTTGTTGTTGTTGTTGTTGTTCTTGTTGTTGTTGTTGCTGCTGCTGCTGTTGTTGTTGTTGTTGTTGTTGTTGTTGCTGTTGTTGTTGTTGTTGTTGTTGTTGTGGGGCCTATGTCTCTCTCGTCGTTTCTTTCATTCGTTTGTTCATTCATGGGCGGAGACTTAGTGGGGACAGGATGGACGGTCCCCCAATTTTTGTGGTGACGGACGGAGATGCTCATGTCTGCCCCCCCCCATTCTGGTAAAACAGAAGTAGGCCTAAAGGAAGTAAAGACTAAAAAAGGTCATAACTATTTTGGCATGCAGAGAAAATGGTACATTTTCATGAGATTTCGGCAAATTACCAAAAAACTATTTTTAAAAGTCGTCAGAAAATTTGGTCGATGAAACTGTCGTCGGTGACTCAGCCGTCCGCCAAAAATGTCGCTCGATGATCGTCCATCGGCCGCTCGAGCGTTCATCCCCCATAACTTCTGGACCCAGTCTCCGTCTATGCGCATTCATGCATTCAGTCAATCATACCATGTTCTTACTCCATATTTTTCAAGCTGAACCTATTATTTTAGATAGTCGAATAGAGAGCAATGAGCCGCAGTGTTCCACGGCATGATATGGATTCCCTAGCTCCACAGTCCACATGCACCATGCCTGCAAATCGAAAACGACGTTGTTGAGTGGGGAACATTAGAATTTGGACCAACATAGTCAGCTTTCAATAGCCTAATCACTGTGCGCAATTAGCCTAGCCCTACGATTCGTTAAGTAGGCTCTAGTTGTAGCTACCATGCATGTAGCTGAACTATGTAGACTATTATGACTTAAAAACAATTCGCAGAACAGCTTTACATCGATATAACACCTATTTATTCAAATTATTACTCGATCAGTCTTGCGGTGAGTCTTCGCAGAAATCTATTTCCGGCGACGTAGCACACGAACGGTAGTCTCGGCGACTGCATCACGCAAGCAATTGAGACCCGACCACATCATCATAATATCCGCTGAACGCCGCTCCAATCAAAATAACTTCCGGCAATAGCGTTCACAATCTCCTCTCGCTGCATGACTCTTCCAATGGCAAAATGGAATTGCGGTTGCGGTTGTGTTCGCTCATTTGGCTTCGCTCAGATGCAGTAACTGTTATTGCAATGGCAGCTGATTCACTGACTATAAACAATGCAAAATGTCGGCGCTAATCCAGATCATGTAGTGTAATGTAATGTAAATCTCCGAGAATTTCTCACCGCCCACAAAAGCCACGTCAGAGACCAGCTTATATAGGCCTATATATTTACCGGCGCTATAGACTAGGCCCTGTATCAAATCAAGTCCGCAGACTCCGCGCAATAGCCAGAGCTGCCCTGTTCGATCCCGTGCCAGGTTGAAATCCGTGGAGGTCAAGCCGAGGAGACAGCGTGGTGCTACGGTACGTGGTAGTCGGTGATGACGGTGGTCGTATACAGGGGCTTCTATCCCCCCTAAGCAACCGGGCGCTATCCATTTTCTTCCCCCCCTTTTCTGGATCTTCCTCTATCTATGCAATATAATGCAATCTAGCGCATGCCCTCCTCTAGTGTGGAAATGAAGGTTTGTTTGGAGAGGGACAAACGAGCATCCAGCAGACGATCGCCGAAGCATGTGTAGCGCCGAGAATGGACCTGGGGAGGGAATGTGCCCCTCCCCATAAGAAATTTTTGCGATTTCCGCATTGCAATTTCAGCATTTTAAGCAGTCCTCTTAGCAAAATTACTCTACTGCTTCAGTGGAGGAATTGCTGCCAAAATTGGGCGGCCATATGTTTGGCGCCTCTGACCAGTGTGCACTCGAGAGGCGTTACATAAATTTTTAGAGCACAATGCAATACAATAAAATACAATGTAGGTCGTATACACTGTAAGCCCATGTAATAATGATATTGCTTAACTAAGTGTTCAAGTACCAAATTTGACTGTCTGAAATTTGAAAGATAACATTGGAGAGAAGTCATTTAGTTGTGCAAAATAGTATTTGTATTAACAATATTTTTTCAATATTATAATATGATTGTATTATTTATTAAAATAGTAAAAACATAATTATAATCATGTAATAGGATTTTTTTTATAGTATACTATAGCTGTTATAGCAGTTCATGTAATTCAAAAATGCAGATAGTAGCCTAACTAAAAACTCAAAGTGTATAAAGTGTATAAATTTTGCTAAAAACTATTAGCCTAGGCCTACCAATTTGTCCAAATTTATACGGATGGGAAGTATTTTCTGGGGGGATCTTCCTCCTAGTGATGCCTAGATTGAACGCTGCCCTCCATGTCCGAATTCCCCCCCAACCGACGTGAATTTTGGCTGTCTTTTGATTCCCCCCCTATTTTTCATTGGGCGCAAGCTACGCCCGCCATGTATAGGGATAGAAGCCCCTGGTCGTATATGGTAGAATTTGATTAGAATAGCGCCTCTTACGGTGCGCATGGATATCATATCTGATGGTTTAGGGTGTTATGCTAACTATATACACTTATCGGCAGGCTTCTCTTCTTTCGTTCTCAACGTTGGATTCCTATAAGGAATCATATCCGCTACTAGGCCTATAATACTAGCTGGCATTCCTCATGTAGGCCTACAAATTTAAACCTGTGCAAATGATCTGCCACCCATCCCATAGCGTACTTTTCATGCAAGGTCACCCATGTAGACCTAATAAAAGCCGATCCTGCAATTTTTATCGTCATATGGAGAGAGCGATTGGAGGGTGTGGAGGAAGAGAGCGATTGGAGGGTGTAGAGGAGGAGAGCGATTGGAGGGTGTGGAGGAAGAGAGCGAATGGAGGGTGTGGAGGAAGAGAGCGAATGGAGGGTGTGGAGGAAGAGAGCGATTGGAGGGTGTGGAGGAAGAGAGCGATTGGAGGGTGTGGAGGAAGAGAGCGAATGGAGGGTGTGGAGGAAGAGAGCGATTGGAGGGTGTGGCGGAAGAGAGCGAATGGAGGATGTGGAGGAAGAGAGCGATAGGAGGGTGTGGAGGAAGAGAGCGAATGGAGGGTGCGGAGGAAGAGGGCGATTGGAGGGTGTGGAAGAAGAGAGCGATTGGAGGGCGTGGAGGAAGAGAGCGAATGGAGGGTGTGGAGGAAGAGAGCGAATGGAGGGTGTGGAGGAAGAGAGCGATTGGAGGGTGTGGAGGAAGAGAGCGAATGGAGGGTGTGGAGGAAGAGAGCGATTGGAGGGTGTGGAGGAAGAGAGCGAATGGAGGGTGTGGAGGAAGAGAGCGAATGGAGGGTGTGGAGGAAGAGAGCGATTGGAGGGTGTGGAGGAAGAGAGCGATTGGAGGGTGTGGAGGAAGAGAGCGATTGGAGGTGTGGAGGAAGAGAGCGAATGGAGGGTGTGGAGGAAGAGGGCGATTGGAGGGTGTGGAGGAAGAGGGCGATTGGAGGGTGTGGAGGAAGAGAGCGATTGGAGGGTGTGGAGGAAGAGAGCGATTGGAGGGTGTGGAGGAAGAGAGCGATTGGAGGGTGTGGAGGAACAGAGCGATTGGAGGGCGTGGAGGAAGAGGGCGATTGAAGGGTGTGGAGGAAGAGAGCCATTGGAGGGTGTGGAGGAAGAGAGCGATTGGAGGGTGTGGAGGAACAGAGCGATTGGAGGGCGTGGAGGAAGAGAGCGAATGGAGGGTGTGGAGGAAGAGAGCCATTGGAGGGTGTGGAGGAAGAGAGCGATTGGAGGGTGTGGAGGAAGAGAGCGAATGGAGGGTGTGGAGGAAGAGAGCGATTGGAGGGTGTGGAGGAAGAGAGCGATTGGAGGGTGTGGAGGAAGAGAGCGAATGGTGGTGTGGAGGAAGAGAGCGAATGGAGGGTGTGGAGGAAGAGGGCGATTGGAGGGTGTGGAGGAAGAGGGCGATTGGAGGGTGTGGAGGAGGAGAGCGAATGGAGGGTGTGGAGGAAGAGAGCGAATGGAGGGTGTGGAGGAAGAGAGCGAATGGAGGGTGTGGAGGAAGAGAGCGATTGGAGGGTGTGGAGGAAGAGAGCGAATGGAGGGTGTGGAGGAAGAGAGCGAATGGAGGGTGTGGAGGAAGAGAGCGATTGGAGGGTGCGGAGGAAGAGAGCGAATGGAGGGTGTGGAGGAAGAGAGCGAATGGAGGGTGTGGAGGAAGAGAGCGAATGGAGGGTGCGGAGGAAGAGGGCGATTGGAGTGTGCGGAGGAAGAGAGCGAATGGAGGGTGTGGAGGAAGAGAGCGAATGGAGGGTGTGGAGGAAGAGAGCGAATGGAGTGTGTGGAGGAAGAGAGCGAATGGAGGGTGTAGAGGAAGAGAGCGAATGGAGGGTGTGGAGGAAGAGAGCGATTGGAGGGTGTGGAGGAAGAGAGCGAATGGAGGGTGTGGAGGAAGAGAGCGAATGGAGGGTGTGGAGGAAGAGAGCGATTGGAGGGTGCGGAGGAAGAGAGCGAATGGAGGGTGTGGAGGAAGAGAGCGAATGGAGGGTGTGGAGGAAGAGAGCGAATGGAGGGTGCGGAGGAAGAGGGCGATTGGAGTGTGCGGAGGAAGAGAGCGAATGGAGGGTGTGGATGAAGAGGGCGATTGGAGGGTGTGGAGGAAGAGGGCGATTGGAGGGTGTGGAGGAAGAGGGCGATTGGAGGGTGTAGAGGAAGAGAGCGAATGGAGGGTGTGGAGGAAGAGGGCGATTGGAGGGTGTGGAGGAAGAGAGCGATGGGAGGGTGTGGAGGAAGAGAGCGAATGGAGGGTGTGGAGGAAGAGGGCGATTGGAGGGTGTGGAGGAAGAGGGCGATTGGAGTGTGTGCTTAGCCTACCTACGCGATCTCTGTCTCTGATGTAGAAGAGACTGGCTCTGCTTTGAAGGGGCAAGTCCTAGTTTTGTTATTTACCGTAGTTCCACAATATCCTATATGTGGTTCCACGCTGTTCCACGTCGGTCTCGCTTAGTGCAATAAGCACAAAAGTTAACGTAGCGCCGCCATGTGATTGACAAGATTTCATGTACGTCACACCATCGTGACTCGTGAATCTGCTCAAACGTAATCTATTTCCTGAAACATGGCATGTGTTTGCGGTCTTTTATATCGTTATTATTTTTATAAATGAAATATTTTTGTTTGGAGAATGCTTTCACTTCTCCGTTCACGTTGCAGTGGTTCTTTTTGTGCGATTTACCGGATAAATGTTAAGTACGCGCATAGAAGTTCAGGTAACTAAGTTTGGAACGGGTATAGAAGTATGCACTTGGTCAGAATGTCAAAATTTTCTTACTTACCTATATATGTGACAGTATGTATTCAAACGCGCCTATTCCCAATGTTCTAGAATGCTCCTGTGATTTTTTATAGTTTTATCAAAATGTACAGAAATACATAGGAAACGTGTCTTTAACTTCGCTCTCGCCATAATATGTGCACACACCTTTCAATGACGTCATTGAAATGTGTATACACATAGCGAGAGTGAACTTTCATTGCAGTGAATTTGAATTTAAATACGGAATTGCAATGGTTTTGTGAAGATTTTTGACAAATCATAAAAAATCGCAGGATCATTCTAGAACATTGGGAATAGGCGCGTTTGAATACATACTGTCACATGTATAGGTAAGTAAGAAAATTTTGACATTCTGACCAAGTGCATACTTCTATACCCGTACCCTAAGGTTTAACGTGTGTCGGCTCTTAAAACATGGTCTAGGGAATGTAGCCACTATATTTATATGCCTAATTTTCCATTTCAGCAACACTGATTTTGTTATCAATCCAACTTCTGTTTATATAGCAATTATTTTTTCATCGATCCAACTGCAATCTAAGAAAAGAATCCCTTCATCAATCTATCAATCAATTCCACCTATTTTTGTCAATCGAACTTCTATTTAGCAAAGATTTCTTGTTGTCAATCCAACTTGAAAAGGGTAGTGTATGTAAGGTTTGGGTCCACTATTCCAAGGGTCCACTACTCCGAAGGTCCACTATTCCGAACCCTAAACCTCATCCTAAACCTAACTATAACCCTAACTCACCCCAACCCTATCTATAACCCTAACCCACCCCAACCCTATAACCCAACCCTAACCCTAACCTGACTAACCACCAAGGATAACGAACAAAATATAGCGGATATTCGGAATAGTGGACCTTCGGAATAGTGGACTCTCGGAATAGCGGGCAGACACCATATGTAAACGAGTTAGAAAAATCAATGACAGTTGTAAACAATAAGTTTTCACTGTGATTTAAATGTTTCCAGAGCTGGTGCACATTCTTGTGGTTGGTCTAGCAAAAGAGAAAATAATAATTCATTTTGCTACTTTAAAGTGTGCACAAATGAGCATAAAATATTGTAAAATGCTGGGATTTGTCTAATGCTAATGAAAATTACCTGCTTCTTTGTTTGATATAATGCAGGTGGCAGAGAGCGAGGACACCAACAGTTATGGTCTGGTCATGGAAATGAGGATTGGGGAAATGAAATGGCGGAGGATGCAGAGGAAATTGAGGATCTGCACAGTTGGTTTGAAGCGAATGTGGCTAAACCAGAGTTTCAACAAATTGTTGCGAGGTAAGCAGTGGTTGCTATCTCTTCCATGTTGAAGTGCAGCCTTGGATGAATTTATGTGAATGTTGAAAAATTAGTCTGTTTAATTTTTTTTGGCTGGATGTTCCGAGCTGTGTAGTAGCAATGACATTGTGGTTAGTAATAAGAGCATTAATAACACACGATTACACCTATGGACATTACACCTTCAAGTTCATACAATTAGTGCACCAAACTGAAGTCTTGGGTTTAGCGGCTCTAGAGTGTTATGCTACCATCGCACACCGATATATAACAAATCTTTTTAGCAATGAAACTGATTGGTATGACCTCTTTGTTCTCTGCATCAGGACCACCATGGCTCAATCCAGAAGCTTTGCATAGATCCCTCTCTATATCATATGGAATGGGCTTCCGCCATCAGTTTGCTCCACCTTTTTCTCTGGTAGTCTTTCCTCATCTTTCTCTCGCTTCTATTCCTGCCTTTTCTCTCAGGTCGATCGCACCGGAAGGTCTTTTGAAAGACTTTTGTGAGAGAAGTGTTTTATAACCAACCCATATAATACAGTGAAAATCATATGAAGTTTCTAGGACTCAGCACTGCTCTGTAAAAACTTATGAACATATCTGCTTGATAATGCTATAGTACAAATATTTTTATCATTGCTTTAGAGTTGATTTCTATTTTTCCTCAACCTTGTGCTGATCGCACTATAGCGTCTGTTCTCTCCCCATCTAATCATACTCCCACCATCTTGTTTAACTTAATCACAGTATATAGGCCCCCTACTAAGCGGGACTTGTCCCTTCTGGGGGGCCTATTGCTCCCTTCTCTATCAAAAGTCTCTACCGAATGTGTTACTATGTTAAATATCAATTGTGTTTCATTATTTTCTGCATGTTGTGTTTTATTGTATGATCAATAAATGATTTTGATTTTAATCAGCGAAGAAGAGAAGTTAAAGAAGAAGATTGCGCACAAGATGATCGAACGCAAATACTACAAGAAGCCGCAGGCGATCGGTCTTCTCACGTGGGATGCAAAGGAACAGATCCGATTCCTGCACAACGAATATCCCGACGAGTGGACTATCGATCGACTCGCCGAGAGTTTTCCCACCGATCGTGAAGGAATCATCAGAATCCTGAAGTCGCGTTTCCAGCCGAAGACTTTGGCCGAGGTTGTTAAGCACGACGAACGTGTTCAGAAGCGCTGGAAAGAACTGCAGGATGGAAAGATGAAGGGAAAGCTGGCCAGTGGTCCTGTTACATCGAGGTAGCATTGCTTATTTCTTCTGATTATCTTGCACAATGTTAGTCTAATGCAGCGGTTTCCAACCGGTGGGCCAAAAATGGCCCGCCAGGCAAAAAAAAGTGGCCCTTGTCTCTCAAAGAATTAACAAAAATATATGAAAAAAGTAAAAATTTGGACAGGATAAACACATAATTGTTTTCTATTAAAAATTATTTTATTTTAACATCTATAAATAACATCAAAATTCTACTTTGAATCAATTATAATAATTTTATACATGTGCTTTTAGCTAATTAACTTTTAGCCTTGTGGCCCCCAAATGTCCTTCAACTAAGAAAAATTGGCCCTCGTCTCCTCCAATGTAGAGAAAGTGGCCCCAGAGTCAGAAAAGGTTGGGAACCACTGGTCTAGTGAGTAGAATTTGCCAACCCTGACAGTGGCATTTAACCACCTTGGCCTAGCCCTATGCTGCCTGACTTCTCTTTCTATGAGACTTTGATAGTTGCTCAGAACTTTATTACAAGCTGTTTTATTATGGGAACTCGGTTAAACTCTAGTTTATGTCCAAATTGTATACATAAAACCTCCCACTTCTGGGTACCATTTGAAATTGTTCTCCCTGTATCTCCTCCCCATTTGTAGACACTGCTAAACCTGTATATTAGATGTAATATGGGAGAAAGATTTACCATGGGTTCTACTCCGCTTGCATCCTGTAGTGAACTAGACCTTTTTTAAGTAAACTGAACTGTCTAAAGAAGATCAAGCAGCAAAGGACAGTGTTGACCATCTAATTTCACATGCAAAGAATAGGAACAATTTAGTTTGCTGACAGTTTGAGATAGTTAAATTGCCATTCCAGATTCACTCTCATGTTAGTTTAGCAACTGTAACACTACTACTGGTACTACTACTACTACTGGTAATAGTGATGGTTTGCATAGTGACTTAGTATATTGCCAAGGCCAGTAAAATAGTGCTGAACACTGACTGCATCACCCACACCTCAGTTCACCATAGATTCACATCTTAGTGTGACAGAGCACGCATAGCAAATTAAAATTAATTGATTACTGATAATGATACACGAGTTAAAAATAGACGACAGGCATTTGATATTCGAAAGAAACTTTGTATTATGTTTTCACATTTGTTGAAGGGTATTTAATTTTTATTGTAGATATCAAGAGCTGTTGAAGAGCGCAGCTGGAAATCCATCTCTACCAAAACCAGACATCAACCGTCTGCTTCTTGCGTCTGGTAGGGAGAGAAGGGAAACGGTTGAAACGGGAGCCTTCCTATCTATCGTTAAAGATTACTGTGAAAAGAAGCAAGAAACGACAGACACGGGTGCTGTAAAACAAGTCAAGGCCAAAAGATCTGATCAACGTAACTTACTGGAAGATCATCTTGCCCTAAACCGAAAGCTGATTGAAGGCGTTATTGAAATGTCGCCGAAACAATTTGCTGGAGACAGAAGACCGATGAAAGGCATGTTTGAACAATCACCAAATCATCATAGTGAAAGCAGAAAGCAAGTTACAGGCATGGTTACACAATCACCAAATTATTTCAAACCAAACAGAAACTTGCTTAAGGGAATGGTTGAACAGTCACCAAAGCATTCTGATGGGAAACCTACTGATTTGTATAAGACTTTGGAAAGTGAGAATCATTCTTTCGGTGTCAATTCAAACAAAAGCGTTACGCAAACGACAAATAAGGAGGTGCGTTCAAAGCAGCTTATTGACAGTGACTTTGAATTTAGCATTCCTGAAAACAGGAAGCACAATAGCAAGGACCTTGTCTCAGTTGCTCCTCAGAGGCAAGGAATTAATAGCTTGCGTAGGCGATCAGTGAATGTTGGTATTGTAGATGAGGAAACAGATGGGTTTGGTGATCAAATTGCGGATGGTGGAATACAGGGTACAAAGAAGCTGGGTGTATCCAACGATGTCTTCAAGAAAATGGACGCAAATTCTCGGCTTGCATTTGAAGCGAACAAGCGGGGCTCCAGGCACGCAGTTGACGGTAGATCCAAGGAAACTTTGCGAAACATGAAAGATGAAGACTCCGAAGAAGGTACCGAGACATATATTTTCAGCGAGGGAAAGGGTTATCAGCATCCGTTTGGGCAGAGGAAAGATCTTCCGGAAAAGAGGATACCAGTTCCACGTAATAAGTTGAAGTCTGGAGTAGAGTTTCAGAAAGGCAATGATTTCTACGATGAAGATGGGGAATTTTTGTATAGGACGCCATAGAAGAACAGAGCACTGCAGAATGTCTCAACTGCTTTCAGTTAATCAGATCTATTGACAGTGTGACAATACTTTCTTTGTAGTGTTTCACACAATTTTTGCAGAGTTCATATAGAATATCTTGTGGCCTTGACATTTGCCAGACAACTTTTCTTTGATTTATTATTGAAAATGGTGAATTATGCCGCCACTGCCAGATAATATTCACAATAGGACTTAGTTAATGACTTGCAATGCTGAATATGTAAAGCAAATTGCTTTTACTCTGAATTATAATTATTATAACTGTCAGCTTTGATTCATATAATTATAAAAATTCGAAGGTAATTTGTTCTAGTTCTTTCACATTGGAGGAATTTCTATGATTCACAAAACCTTTGTCACTGAAATGCCATTCAATGGAACGATGACCACAATGCAACTTGATTTTGGCCTGCCTTCATCTCTTGTGCATTAGGCATTGGTACGATAGAAGTTACAAGTCAAAATAACAATAATAATAATGTTATTGATTTAATAAAAACCACAGTAAATTTATTTTGTCAGTATAGGTATTTTATAATTATAGATGGACTGATGCTACAATTATTTCTCGATCCCATGGTTAAGGGCGATGGTAATACTCTGCCAGACGACATTGGTAAAGTGAGCAGTACTGAGGTTACGATGGGTGCCTAGCCTTGCTACCAAATGATTAAATTCTACATCTGTAATAATAAAAATTTGACATAACTGACTTGTAATCATGCTGTGTTTAATAGATTGTGCAGACATCACAAGAATACTAATAAATGCCTGTAGTTCAGAACTTTGACCTGGGCAAAATTGCTTCAGAGGCTTTCTAAACGGTTTTCTGTTCAGAATCTTCTGAATAAAACGGGGGCAGTTGAGCCATGTGCCCCATGATGCCCTAAGAAAAATACAAAATGACCATTTATTACGCATAGATAGGTAATACAAAATAAAGGATCTTTGCCTTCAATATAAGATGTTTCATGCTAAAATCAAAAGTTATATCCAAAGCTAGTCTATATCGAATTTACTCGCATGAAACGGGTGAACGCAGGTCCTTGCCTCATTGGGAAGATATGTTTTTCTGACCGTAAGGTGGCGCTAGTGATTTTCCATCTCGAGGTATCTATAAAAATTACTGATCAATGTATTTATCCAATGATTCTCAAAACATCGGCTTTCATTTAAAAAATAAAAGAACTGCTCGTTTTTGGAGTAAATACACGTACGTTGCCAACTTTTGATTTTGCCATTCCGGGACGCCCGCAGTCACTAGATAAATTTATGACATGTAGGCTATACCAATTTACACTGTCCACATTATAATTTTATTGCATAGGCACCAAGTCGTGGAAATCAGCACGTCATCTCTCAAAAAGCATCAGAACAGACTAACCTACATAGGCCTAGGACACAATATGCTACTGAATGCCAGTGGTTTGTAAAGTTTTCAAGACTTGAACCCACAGCTGTCTAGCATTCGATGTTCAACCAACAACGTTAGGTTTAATAGATCGCAGAACGCAAAATCATCACACAAATTGCGAGTATAATAGTGTGCAAAATAGCAACATTTTGTCAAGTGCATCTCTACCACAGATTCCGGGACAATTTGAGATCAATCCGGGACACGGGACGCACAGGGCTGATTCCGGGACTGTCCCGGCGAATCCGGGACGGTTGGCCGCCCTACATACAGTTGCTAGTTGTTGCAACATCTGCGTCGTTTGTAAATGTTTGTGTCTTTGAGGTTTAGAGTACCTTGTCTCAGAGCAGAGTATACCACGTGGGTTTTGACGGTTCCACGACAACTGGTCTACCGACAACTCGTCTCCGGACAATTGGTCTAACGACAACTGGTCTACAGACGAATAGTATTGATGAAATAGAAGCTGGATTTATGAAAATGGTTTGTTAGCTTAAATGGAAGCTGGATCGATGATTTTATTCATGTATTTCGACATGCATCCAGCTTCTACTTCCGTTCTAAAAATACCTTCATCCAGCTTCTATTTCTCACCCGCTATTTTCGTCAATCCAGCTTCTATTTCAGATATAAAACAATACCCTTATCCAGCTTCCATTACTTAAGCGTTTTTCATCAATCCAGCTTCTGTTTCAGATCAAGAAATACTTTCATCCAGCTTTTGTTTCTCATACGTTATTTTCGTCAATCCAGCTTCTATTTCACCTGTAAAAAAGCCATCATCCAGATTTCATTTCTCTTGCGTTTTTTCATCAATCCAACATCCATTTCACCTGTAAAAACTTTCATCCAGCTTCCATTTCTCAAGCGCTGGATCAGTTGTCTGTAGACCAGTTGTCGTGGACGAATTGTCCGGAGACCACTTGTCGTTAGACGAGTTGTCGGTAGACGAGTTGTCGTGACACCGGTTTTGACCATCCTAAGATCTTTAATTCTAAGTTCAGAAACTATTTGATCAAAGCGAGAGATGCTTCTGCGGCGGAATATTTCATCACGCTGCGCATAAATTGCGCTCGTGAATAAGCTGGTGCCCCGCGCTTGTCTTTCGAGTGGCGCTTTCGAAATTTCGAGTTTACGATTACAAGTTATTTATCTCTGTGTTGTTGTTGGGTTTCATTATTGTGTGTGTGTGTGTGTGGGGGTCACTTCTCCAGTTTTCTGTGAAGTATTTCTTTGTTGATCAATTGTCTCTTCTTAGTGGCGTTTGACAATTATTGGCCAGCACAGGACGCGGTGATGTAGGGGTATGTTTGGTTCCTTGGAGACGGAAGGTTGCAGGTTCGAATCGACCTCAAGCTGCCGCGTTGGGACCCTGAACAAGTCCTTCACTCTCAATTGCTCATGCGCTTTGGTGTGAAACTCACGATTCAGTGTCCATGCTGTGGCCAGGAGCGCCTTTGATTAGAAATCTTGAAGCCAAGTGTCACATATACAGTGATTATGTTTTTTTCTTGAAATGGTTAATGCAAATTACAAGTAATTGCAAACTGTGTTGTGTTTTTATGGTCTAGGGTCTGCCTGCCATAAAGCCGTGCTTGTGTGTTTGTGACAATGGGTCGGTCTTCAAAAGACAAGCGGGATGTCTATTATCGTCTTGCGAAAGAGGAAGGCTGGAGAGCACGGAGTGCCTTCAAGCTGCTTCAGATTAACGAAGAATTCAATATTTTCAAAGGTTGTCTTGAGCGTTTAATTTTGATGTTTTCTTTCTGAACATGTTAATTATTTGCATATCAACCCTATTATGAGAAAGATGCAAAATTGCACTATTGGAAAATTTTCTGAGTGGACCACAGACGTGTAACATGTACACTACGGGTGCAGTTGCTCTAAATACTCAGGTGGTTAGAAATTAGCATGTACCTAAGTTTGTCGATGTAAGTTGATTTTATTAAGCATTGATCATAAATGAATAAGCTGCCATTCACCCATCCATGGTTATTTATAAACATATGGGGTATTTGTATGTTTTTGTGTATTTGTCACATATATATTTATTTGAAACATCAACGGAATGTGGGACTGACCTTCAGGAGTTGACCTTTAGGAGTTGGACGTGATGATGCAGAATTCTTCAAGATTCATTTCTATATGAGTTGCATGTTTCCAATTTGACTACCTCCTATAAAGTTAAATATTCGGAGGACGTGCATACATATTTTTAAAAAAACCTTAAACTTCCATTGTTCTTTGTTTGTTTTAATAGGTGTTAAAACTGTTGTTGACTTGTGCGCCGCTCCAGGAAGTTGGAGTCAAGTGCTTTCACGAAAACTAAGGTTTGTTGGCAGATTTTCTTGACTTCTTATTCTTAGTTCGTGTTTAACCGATCTGTCACTGTACTTGGCAATAAGAGACTTGATCTCAGTTCTAGGATCCCGCTGCTTGTGATCAATCCTTGCCCCATTGGTCAGTTATATCCATAGGTTATATGAATTATGTCAGTCAGTTAGACAAAGTCAGCTCTTGTAAACGTGAATATTAATTATATAATTTAAAAAATAGATATAAACATGTATTTCAGGTCATTGTATGGTTTAAAAAATCTAATATGAGCTATTGGTGTCCTGCATCTGTTCCTATATTGACCAGTACTGAATACATCTATATTTAGGTTTTATTATGGTCTTGTGGCATAATGTTGACAATGTTTTTTGTGTGTTTGCTTTTCGATAATTATACTCTGTTGATAAGGAAAGACACTGGATTATTTGCCTTGTCGTTTTCTTGCAGGCATGAAGCCGAGGACAAGAGTCCTGATGTTAAGATTGTAGCGGTTGACCTCCAGGCAATGGCGCCTATTCCTGGAGTCATACAGATTCAAGGAGACATCACAAAGGTTGTTTTTAGAGTTGCAACTGTATTTTAGTAGTTATTTTAGACGTAAAGATAATGCAGTTGTTTAGACGTTGCTACAGAAGGCCCTCAAAACTTGGTAGTGGTATCCAAGAATCATTTAGCACAGAAGCTGTACTTCAGCAATAGAAAGCCTTTTAATACCTCTTGGTTGCCAATTCATGTACTAACCAGGCTTGTCCATTGCTTAACTTCACTTAGCTACCAGCATCAGAAATATTAATACTATTCCTTTACTGAAGATTCGTTGACACAATCACAACAAGGTACAAAGCTGCAATTTAGAGTTAGGATAATGAAAAATGATTGTCTAAAATAGGCTGAGTGAATTAAGAATTAGGATCTGTATAACATCATAGGAGACCAAAAGAGACCAAACGGCCTTCATCTGAAGGACAAAATGTATCTGTTTTATCTGTTTTTTTTATCTAACTTTTAAAGTTATTCATCCTACATAAAACTAAGATTCTTGTCCATTAGCCAGTGAAGTCATCTGTATTAGATGTCTGCAAGAAATTATCTACTGCAGAATATTCCTCCCATGCCTTTTCACATGGCACGTTTTGCATTCCACTCGACTTGCCCGTCTCTGCGAAAGTCTGTTTGTTTGTTTGTATGTGCACTTGTTATAGCGCCCCTTCAAGCTCACTCTCTACTCAGAGACGCTCCCGAATGCAGAGCGGACACTGCATCGGAATTGCACGCCGAAGCGCTGAGCAACTGTGAGTGAAGGACTTGCCCAAGGTCCTTACGCGGTGAGGTGGATTCAAACCTTCCGGCTTCAAGGCAACGACGCCGCCACTACACCACCACGCCCCACACAAATGGAGTAGTAAGGCCTGAGTTAAACTCCTATTGTGGTGCATGGTTAATTGTAATACAGGTGAGGCACTTCGATGCTGCGTTGTACCAGTATGTATGTATGTATACATGTGCATTGTGCACTTGTTATAGTGCCCCTTCAAGCACTCTACTCAGGTTTTTTAATGCGTTTGTTTCCTTTAGGTTTCCACTGCTCAGCTGATCATCTCTCACTTTGAGGGCAGTCAGGCTGACCTGGTCGTATGTGACGGCGCTCCTGATGGTAAAATGCTCTCTGTTTCTCGCTTACTTTAGCTTCGCTCATTATTTTCTGGATTGGTCTGCTATGCTTCAAAAGCAAATTCAATTACCATGTAGTTCAGAATTAATTTGATCTTCATCATCCCATTATAATAATTGCAAATGTTATTAAGTATTTGTTATTAGTAGTATTAGTATTATGTACAGCAATTTGATATAGTGCTTCTTGAAGGTTGCCTGCTCAGGAGTGCTCCCAGTTTGACCTTGGTCGACTAGGACAGTCTTAAGACTAAGTTGTGTTGAACTATTGATGCTTTGGTGTTTGAAAGTGTTTTGCAAGTCTTGCTGAATTCTATTTTTTAGTGACTGGATTGCATGATATTGATGAATATATTCAAGCCCAGCTTCTTCTGGCCGTGAGTATTAGTCACCTTTTTCTTTAAAGGACAAGCACCAGAGCTTATATGATGATGATGATGATGATGATGATGATGACGATGACGATGCTGATGATGATGATGATGATGATGATGATGATGATGATGATGATGATGATGATGATGATGATGATGGCGGCCGATGACAACTTCAATGATAGCGATAATAACAATATTTACTAATTATGAATAATTAGTAATTGTTGATATTTAATAATTATTATTATAATAATGATAACCATAATAATGACAGCAGCTGACGACAACAACAATGATAGCAATAATAACAATTATAATTATGATTAATAATTAGTAATTATTGATAATTCATAATTATTATTATAATAACGATAACAATAATAATGACAACAAGCATTTATATTGTGTTGTAAGGCAACTAGGCTGTTGCAAAGGCACCATATTAAATTAAGAGCTAGAACATGCATTCCACTGAATTGCAGCTTTGTCAGTGGAGAAGGGTTATTGTGCTGTTTTAAAACTTTAGTTGTAGTTTAGTCGCTAGTGATGGATTATATTTAAATTCATCATTATCGTTATTGTTAGCATCGTGGCTTAGGGATCTAAAATTATATTTAAAAAATGTTATGAAAGCTTTAGTTTTATTTGGATTCATAGTAAAACTGTTTTTCATGATCAATACAATCATCATCAACATGCAACTAATTATTATTTCTGCAATGATTTCTTTGAAGGCGCTGAACATAACAAGTCATGTGCTGAAGAAGGGAGGAACATTTGTTGCTAAGGTTGGTTTCTTTTCTTTATTTTAGTCTTTGTTCATACAAGCAGCATCTTTTGACAACATGTTTACAATGTGAATATTGAATATAAACTTAATGCTTTGTGACATAACTGGACATGTGTTTAAGCAATGATGGCATGACCTTGTTTCTGTTCTGGCTTTTGACAACTCTACTGGCTCAATTATGTTCCTGAGCACTGTAACGGAATGCTAAGACCACACTATGGCTCGATTGTTTGGGTGGAATTATATTCCAGATCTCAGAGCGGAGATCATGTTACTCATTAGCATACTATATTCCTATTCGCTGCAATGTAGGTTATTGACCTATATGTCACCAATCAACAAGTCGAATGTTTTATATAAAAAATAATATTAGCATATGAATATTAATATATGTCAACATGTACAGCACACAAAACCTTTCTCTAAGGGTTTGGGATAATGTTTGATTTAACACAATCTTCTATTAAATAGCCTTACCTAAAACCAGTACTGATTACAGTAATTTGAGGGATATAATTTTAATATCTACCCTCCCGCGTTGAATTCTTTAGTTCTTGTAGTCATTCACCACCGGCCAGTCTTCATCTTACTCTCATCAATGGCTGATCTCCAGGCTGTTGGCATCTTTTCTCCTTTGTGGATAATTGTCGGACTTTTCTTCTCGAATGTTGAATTTCTTTGCGGTCGCTGCTTACTGTTTGAACAGTTCCTGTTCCTTATCGTATTTACCAACTACTGCGACTTTCATTTACAGTTCGAAGTAGTCTCTGTAGATTATTTATCGTTTCGCAATGTCACGAGATGTAACTTCGTTGATCTAAGGTATACGCTGTAAACTGCAACGCATACACGCTCTTACCGGTAAGTTAAAGCGCTATATCGATCGTACGTTACGCTCGTTGACCTTCAATATAGTCCACACCTTAGGACACTAAGCGTTCGTTATTCGGCTTCCAATCGTCCCGAATGTCACGAAATCACACGGTAATGTCCGACTACAATTACCAACATCTTGCAATCGCTCAAACCTCCGCCATTACGTCCTTCTTCTCCAGCCTCCCTAGATGCTCTTTGCGCAGGCGTAGCAGACGATCCTTTTGTTCGCCTCCCATTGGCTGACTGACAGAATGTTGCTATATCTCGAAATTTTTGCCCCTGTTTAATATATATTTTTGCCCCTAAGTACTGGTTCTAGTACTGGTTAATTAATTAAACAGAGCAATGTGAAAGTTCTGAATCAAATCATTAATTAATCATTAACTAGGGCCTCTTCCTAACTTAACATGTGTAATTAACATTCAACAATATGTATAGCAGGGTAAGAACGTATGGGTGGGATCAAGGATATCGCTACAACAATCCCCCACAAATTAAAATTTGCTACAAATTTTCTTTTCAATATCCTTATTAAAACTACCCATAGTTCTTATAATAGCCTACTCCTACTACTCAGTCATTTACACTAGCACTTACACTAGCTATAGCTATGTAACTATGCAACAACCCACTCAACATTAACATTTAACATCTATTGTGATAATTCAACTTGTATCACCTTTACCGTACCTATACTTGTAATTTACATTGCATTTACACTGATTCTCCTATCTACATGTCTAATTCTACTTACTCTAATCCTCGGCTTAAATAGTCAGCCACTACATTGTCACTACCTTTGAGGTATCTAACTCTAAAGCTGTAGTTCTGAAGCACTAGGTACCAGCGCATTACTCTAGCATTTCTTATATTACCAGTCTTTAAGTATTGCAGTCCTAAGTGGTCAGTCTCTACCACAAATTCCTGGCCATACAGGTAGCGGTTGAACTTTCTAATCCCCCAAACCATCGCCAGGCACTCTCTCTCCTCCACAGAATAGTTTTTTTCACTCTCACTAAATTTCTTGCTTGCATAAGCCACTGGATGCATAACCCCATCATGACTCTGCATTAGCACTCATCCCATCGCCGTATTGGACGCATCCGTTCTCAAAGTGAATTCCACACCAATCTCAGGTAGTTTCAATATCGGTGCTTCTTATAAAGCATTCTTTAAATTCTGAAATGATGTCTCTAGATCATCATTCCATTCGACTGTTATCTTGGCATTCTTCCTTGTTTATTTCTTATTTCTCGGTTTAGGCATTTCCTTTGTCTTGTCGACAGTCTCTTCCTTTGGTCTGATCCTATCTTATTTATTTTCCTTCTACTCAACATAACTTCATAATGTATTATATTTACATATCTACTTACTTAACTATTCTATACTTACTACTATTAACTTCTGTTTGCAGGACTTCTGCTTTTCTTTGGACAGCTCGTCCTTCATATTACTTTTCCTCAAAACTCCTTACACTCACATTTTCGTTAGCCCTATACCTAACACTACCTTTAGGATATGACCTTTCTCTGTCATTCCATGACCTACTTCTCCACCTATTCATATCATTGTAACCTCCATAACTCTTATTTTGTATTCCTCCAGACTGATCAGCTGGTTCTTCTCTGTACCACGGTCTATTATTTCTCCAATTATTTATGTATGTGTTCCTCCTATTCCACCTTATATCTCTACTATCCACATTTGGACTCTCTTCGTACTCTCCGTATCTCCATTCATTCGATCTCCTAGACTGGTTCACATTTCGCTTATTTCTGTTCTCTTCCTTTCTCCAGTCTACTCTTTCTTTCCAACATTTACTCTGATTTCTACGACTGTCACTTAATTCACTGCCTCTGCCCGTGATTAAGTATCTATCATGTGTTTCTACCAATCTTAGTGGTTCATTTCTAAAGGTCTTCTTTACTGTTTCACCTTTTCGCTCTTTTCTATCTTTGTCGTGTGTACGTGTACCGTACCCGGCTAATATCCCTTTCACAGGCCCCTCTGCCTTCGACTGCTCTATGGTATTGAACCTAAATGCTGCGTCCAGACCACCATCCATCTTATCTTCAAGTGTGTCACGTTCACCTTTTAGCAAATAATCTTCTTTGAACGTCACCTTTTTATGCACTGTCTCCTCGACATCACCAGTGACTACCTCCTTACTAGCATCGCCCCTTGTGACATCATCCTCATGGGTACTCACTCCAACGTCTTTGACCCTGATTTCATTTGTAAACCCAATTCCTTTTGGTTTCTTCTCCAATAAACCGGGATTTACTATCAACTCTTTGACCAAGTTCTTTATCACTAATGCCTCTGCTTTCCCTTCAAATTCTTTACTTTTGATGTCAATCAGAGCTGTTGGGTATTTTACTTTGGTTCCATTAGCAAATCTGCAAACCATTTTACGTCCAGTATACTGGTATGGTTTCTCTAAACCCTTTCTAATGGCAACACATGTTGCACCCGAATCATTTAGTGCCTTCACCTGTTTCCCATTCACCAACGCCATGCTCGTATAAGCCCCCATCGTTTCTGCTCCTTCAGCTTCATAGCACGATATGGTAACCTCATGTTCCACATCTTCCTCTTCTCTATCTTCAAAACACTGCATAGTGGCGACCGTATGTGACCTTGCGCCTGGTCCCATCTTATCGCATTTTGATGCATAATGTAACGTAGATCCACAATGGAAGCAGCCTCCTCTTGGATCTTTTCTACCAACTTCCCTCCGTTTACTATTCCTGAAATCCCATTCATTTTTGAACCGACCTCTATCTTCGTACCTGTCCTGTTCTCTGTTCCTGTTCCGTCCTAGACTACTACTTCTATTCTCACTATTACTCCTTGCAAATTCTCTTGAACGACCTTCCGGTTCAGTGTCCCTTTCCTTGTGAATAGGTGTCCACTTCCTCTCGCTAATTTCTCTAGCCTCCACATAATTCTGTGCCTGTTCTAGTAATGTTTCCAGATTTACCTTTCCCTTCTCTTTGAGAAAGCATCTCATCTCATCATCGCATGTTACTAAGAACTGATCACGCAATACCAGTGTCTCTAGTCCTTTATAATCATTCTTGAATCCAGCCATTGACAACCACTGCCTCAAATATCGTCTCAATCTCTCAACATACTGAGTTACAGTTTCGTCTGTGTCACGTTTAGAAGAGCGAAACTTTTTTCTATACCCATTTTCCGTGAGCTGGAATCGTTTCAACAGTTCCTCTTTTAATTTCTTGTAATCTTGTGCTTCATCTACTTCCAACCTCTCGAAAACTTGCAATGCTTTTCCGTCTAAGGATTTCACTAGTGTTAATGCCCACATTCGTTCTGGGACTTCATATGCCATGCAGGTCCTCTCGAAGCGTAGTAGATAAGCATCAAGACAATCTCTGTCTTCCCTAAATACTGGCATCTTCACATTCTTGGCATTATTATTCTGTCCACTGGTTTCCCTATTATAACCATTTCCAATCCAATCATCTCTATCGCCTTGTCGTCTTTCTTGTTCCAGTTCTTTAAGTCTAATCGTTTTCTGGTTGTCTAATTCAATCCTCTTCAGATTGGCTTCTCTCTCTTCAGAACTCCTCTTTTCTTCCATCTCTAGCTTTCGTAACTCTAATTCCTCATTACGTCGTTTGTCAGCTTCAGCTATCTCTTCTTGACGTCTCTTGTCAGCTTCTCGTTTCTCTTCTTCGCGTATTTTGTCAGCTATCTCTTCTTGGCGTCTCTTGTCAGCTTCTCGTTTCTCTTCTTCGCGTATTTTGTCAGCTATTTCTTCTTGACGTCTCCTGTCAGCTATTTCTTCTTCGCGTATTTTGTCAGCTATCTCTTCTTGACGTCTCTTGTCAGCTTGGATCTCTTCTTGTCTCTCTCTGACAAAATCCCTAAGCCCTTGATCCGAATAACCAAGGTCCGATCCAACTTTAATCCACTTTGCGAATTCCGCCGCCATTTGTCAAAGTTTAATTATCTTATAGACAATTCTGCGCTAGAAAATTTTCTAAAGCGCTATTTAAATTTTCGCGGTGAATCAGTTCAACCTTAGACCTGACCTCTTTGTCAACCAATAACAGTCAGTATAATTGAACTACCAGCTACGTCACACCTAATTAATATTCAAACGGCGCTTGAAGCTTATACACACGTGAGTCAAACTAATTTCTATCGTAATTAAACTATGCAGTCTAATACTTCTTAGATCCCTTAGATTTACAGTCTAAAATTGTTCTAGATCCCTCGGACGAAGCCCCCAGTTTTGTAACGGAATGCTAAGACCACACTATGGCTCGATTGTTTGGGTGGAATTATATTCCAGATCTCAGAGCGGAGATCATGTTACTCATTAGCATACTATATTCCTATTCGCTGCAATGTAGGTTATTGACCTATATGTCACCAATCAACAAGTCGAATGTTTTATATAAAAAATAATATTAGCATATGAATATTAATATATGTCAACATGTACAGCACACAAAACCTTTCTCTAAGGGTTTGGGATAATGTTTGATTTAACACAATCTTCTATTAAATAGCCTTACCTAAAACCAGTACTGATTACAGTAATTTGAGGGATATAATTTTAATATCTACCCTCCCGCGTTGAATTCTTTAGTTCTTGTAGTCATTCACCACCGGCCAGTCTTCATCTTACTCTCATCAATGGCTGATCTCCAGGCTGTTGGCATCTTTTCTCCTTTGTGGATAATTGTCGGACTTTTCTTCTCGAATGTTGAATTTCTTTGCGGTCGCTGCTTACTGTTTGAACAGTTCCTGTTCCTTATCGTATTTACCAACTACTGCGACTTTCATTTACAGTTCGAAGTAGTCTCTGTAGATTATTTATCGTTTCGCAATGTCACGAGATGTAACTTCGTTGATCTAAGGTATACGCTGTAAACTGCAACGCATACACGCTCTTACCGGTAAGTTAAAGCGCTATATCGATCGTACGTTACGCTCGTTGACCTTCAATATAGTCCACACCTTAGGACACTAAGCGTTCGTTATTCGGCTTCCAATCGTCCCGAATGTCACGAAATCACACGGTAATGTCCGACTACAATTACCAACATCTTGCAATCGCTCAAACCTCCGCCATTACGTCCTTCTTCTCCAGCCTCCCTAGATGCTCTTTGCGCAGGCGTAGCAGACGATCCTTTTGTTCGCCTCCCATTGGCTGACTGACAGAATGTTGCTATATCTCGAAATTTTTGCCCCTGTTTAATATATATTTTTGCCCCTAAGTACTGGTTCTAGTACTGGTTAATTAATTAAACAGAGCAATGTGAAAGTTCTGAATCAAATCATTAATTAATCATTAACTAGGGCCTCTTCCTAACTTAACATGTGTAATTAACATTCAACAATATGTATAGCAGGGTAAGAACGTATGGGTGGGATCAAGGATATCGCTACAAGCACTATATAGTTATTGTTGGCTGTCTTCTACTTCGCTGTCAGAGCTTCCCTCTGACTGTGGTGTGTACAGATAGTTTACTGCTCATTTTTTCACAGAAGAGTTGCAAGCAGAGCAGAAGTTAGAATGTAATATCTTTGCTGTAGCAAGAACTTAAACATCTGAATTCCGACTTGGCATGCTGACCACTATATTTAACATCATGCTATATTTAGCATCATGTGATATTTAACATTATTATAGTCTAGCTCAGTCTAACATCTCCTCTGATTTGTTATTCCTGGAAGTGGTCCTAAATAAATAAATACCTAATTACAATTGAATACAAATTTCTAGGCACAGGGCATTGGTTTATTGACAGGCTCTCTCTCACGCCCAGATAATAGTGAGCACTGATGCTAATTCATGTAGGGCCTTGTAGGCCTACTTGCTAGGTTAAGTAAGTAAGTAGGTGCCTTGCTTACTTACTATGGACATTGAACATGGAGGTTTGTCTTTATGTTGAATGAGATTTATTTCAATGTTAGATTTTCCGAGGGAAGGATGTGACGCTTCTCTACTCTCAGCTGAGAATCTTCTTTCCTTTGGTTACAATTGCGAAGCCACGTAGCAGTCGCAATTCCAGCATCGGTAAATTATTGTATTGTATTGTATTAAAGCATTTATAAAGCGCCTTTAATAGATTGAACCGTTCAGAGGTGCTCCCAGTGATGCGATTATGCTGTAATCCGGGCGGAACTTAAGCTCTGTTTGTAGTTGATTCATTAATACTGTGGCACAGAATCAATATGATCGAATTTTTATGTTAATCTTAAACAAATCACGCAAACCAGAGCGGGCAAAAAAACGAAATCGGTTTTGAGTTAATTCATTTTAAAGAAATACGTAAAACAGATGAGAGGATGAAAAGCTCCCAAGACTCAGGTACAATGCTAATATAGAAAGTGCTAGGCACAATGCTAATATAGAAAGTGCAAGGTACAATGCTAATATAGAAAGTGCCAGGTACAATGCTAATATAGAAAGTGCCAGGTGCAATGCTAACATAAAAATGGTTCCAAGTGCCGTGTGCAATGCTAACATAAAAATGGTTCCAAGTGTCGTGTGCAATGCTAACATAGAAGACATGAAGAGCTGGTTCAGATGTTACCAGGGGCTGGAACCTGGCCAGCAGGTCATATATTGCCCACATCTGGTCTAGCAGATCTAGACATTGCATCTTGCGATGAGCTGAAAGATCTCTCCAGCTGATTGGTCAGCCCATAAAGTTCAGACTATCTGAGGAAACCGGATCCCGAAAACCACACAAAAACTATTACATTACAGTCTGTAAAGTTGACATGTTAGTTGACTTGATCTGGCACAAGGAATTGGCTTTTATGAGTTCATGTATTATGGTCCAGTTCTTGTTCCAGTTTTTATGGTCATTTCACTTTAATTTTCATTTCATTTCTTTTCATTTTTTTTAAGGCTTATCCCGCATGTTAGTTGCTTTGTAAGGCACCCTTGTAACGGCAGCTGTGTTACTGCGCCATATAAATTGTCGTAATTATTATTATTATTATTATTAGTTTCCTTAATTTCTGAACATTTGATCATGTAGGTCATTACGTCGTTAATTAATATTGGATAACATTTCTTTGGTATTGCGTGGCATTACCTTTGTTCTTGTCGTCAATTGTGTTTTCTATTGCTTGTTGTGTTTTCTTGTTTGTTGTACGCGTGGTGCTTTCTGTTACAGAGGCGTTTGTTGTTTGCGAGAATTACTCTCCACCCGATGGTTACATTCCGAACATGTTCAACCCTCTACTGAATAACTCTCAGGGTAAATTCACGTAAAGATTATGATAGGTTTAGCAACTTGCACTGAGCTACCACAGCACTTCAACAGTACCAGGTCATGAAACTACCATCTTTTCGTCTATTCAGACATGCATTGACTGAAGCTAGTTATGAATTTAATTTTGGTACCATCCTATTCGTGTAATACTATTTGATTTTATTATGTGGTATTTATCATTTGGAAGTTCTGTTAATTGAATATGGTAGTGTTGAACCCTTAGAATGGAGATATTTGGTAATAACTATTAAGTAATAACTATCCGCGCCTCAGATTCACACTTAGTTGTGAGCTTGCACGCGTAATAAATTTATGTAATAATAATAATAATAATAATATCATGGGACTCTATTTATAAGCTCTATGATACAGCATGGAAATCAGGTCATGTGTAGAAAAGGATGTTTATATAGTAAACAATTCACAGTACACTATAATCCTTTTATGGTGCATTTCCAACACATCATGTTAAGTTGATGGCATTGGGAGCATAATCCTAGTTTTGCATTTTAAAAGGAGAATGGTATCTAAACCAGGAGCACGTGATCAAGTCCTCACTGTATTTCAATAAGCTTGACCATTGCATAAATTTAGCCTAAGTTTCATGTAATGTGCCTTCCTGTTATGTATTTTTAAAAATTGTGTGAATAGTTTAAAGTCTTGATAAGGATTTGTTGGTTTTTGTTTTCCAGATGTGGACTTCAACAGTTTGACGGGTGTCAACCGACTTATCGTTCCTTTTCTCGCCTGCGGTGACCTCAGTGCTTACGATTCAGACAGAACTTATCCACTTGAGGTGACTTTTCTCGTACTTTAGGAACCAGTATAAAAACCGTTCTCTTGCCCAAGATGCAGATTCAGTTAGTATAGCCTATCTCATGTAATAAGTTGCAATATTGTCAACTTAAAGCAGAGCTTTTTAAACGTGCAGTTGTACACAAAATGTGCAGTTCTAAATGGATTTGTGTAGTTGTAGAAGCACTTCTGTACAGTTAAAAATAGCAAAAAACCGTCATTGTCCTGCGATTGGAAGTAATTTACCATGGAGGAAGGGAAGGAAAAGAAGGGGTTGTGCAGTTCTAAAAATTCCTTAAAAACAGCCGTGACTTAAAGTCTTTCAATTAACGAAACATATAATTTATATTCTACTTTATCGTTTAAGCCTAACGCTGTGTGTCAAAAGGAACCCAGGTTGGTCCCATGTTGCCTTAGTACAAATGAAACAGCATTTCTTACTTTGACTTTACGTTTTGGTACAAGATATTTTGTGTACAACTTTACATAAACAGTTTTCTCAAATATGTGAAGAATGCACCAGCTCCTGAGGCATTCAGATCACAAGAACGTTTTACGCTATCATGTGACTGTAATGGGATTTTTTAACTTGTGTGCAGCAACATTTTCGTCTACCATGTAAATTAATTGTCCTATTATTATTGTTGTTGAGATATCTGAACCGTAGTTATGCCACATTTCTGATGTGCAGCTTAACACTTTAGCAAGGAGCTGTGCTGGTTCCCAGTCAATTTTAGTACACTCTCGTAGTTAAACTGTTGAACTTATAGGTGTCTGTTAGCGAAAGCTAATAAGTTAGTCTTAAGCTCTGTGTCTTGAACAAAAGCACGTGTCATGTCATAACAGTCATTGCTCTTTGGCTGTAGTTTTGGCAAGCCTCTGCTTTTGAGATATGAATCATAGTTCATCAATTTGATGGAAATTGACATATTATTTGCCCTAGGAAATAAGTTGCATCTAAGTTCAGAGAATTGAAGGAAACTATGTGCAAGAACCGCATTTCATGTTCATATTGCAGAAATTTCTTCAGTTCTTTGCGTGACAGTTTACAAGTATTCTCAATTTGTTTTTGAGGATTGTTGCATTAGTAAATTTACAAATGTAATAAATATTGCAGCTGGAACCAGGCAAGACTTACTCGTACCATGCACCGACCCAGTTACCGATTGACCCACCCTACAAAGAAGCATGCTTCCTTAAGAAGAATGACCTGCTTGCCAAGCCTGAACTTCGACCTATGACCTCGGCGAAGGCCTCAGATGACATTTTGACATTTTCTACTGCAGAAAATGAAGAGACGTCAGGTGGACCTCAGGACGAGAACAGTGAAGAATTAAGTGACAAGTTGGAGGCTGTAACGATGTAAAATTATTTTGAACAATTTCTTAAACTGGTGATTTGTTGTTAGGTTAAATAGTGGACTAAGGACCTAAAGAGCTTTGGCGTCACGGTGCACTTTAATCGACCTGAAGTTTTTCTTTTACCAGACCAGTTCTTTAACTCATTGGGTTTGAAAATAAATCTAATATAGAGAGTAATAATAATGACAATTTAAATGGCGCCGTAACACATCCATGCCGTTACAAGGGCGCCTCACAGAGCTCGGCTAAACAGGTGGGATGAGCCCCTAGAGAGTGTGAGAGCTATGAGAATGCAAGAGTTGTGAGAGAGTTTTTACGTCAATGAACATTTATATATTGCCTCTCGGAGATCCAATGAGAAATTGCGGTACCTAGTACATTGGCTATCAATGTCTGGTCTGTTGTCAGTTGAGACAGAAAGTCTGCAGCTCAGTAAGGTAGTCCCACACATTTCCTTTCTTGCATACAACATAACGCTCTTGCAGTTCAGCAAATTGCATTCTAGCACAATTCATTTCAAATGCTCTTAACCGGTCAACGGTTTTGTGGACGTCGTCACCATTCCTATTGTACTAAAAACAGTTTTAGCTTGATGTGGATCTGTTCATTTTATTATAAAAATTATTTGGCCGTTATACGTAAAACTAGAGGTGGAGTTTAATTCTGGTTAACTGGCCAACGTAGTTTGAAAACCATTAAACTAGAGAAATAATTTCTTTAAATGTCCTGACAACCTGTGCTTTGGCAGCTCACTAACTACTAGACTAATTTAAAACACAAAGATGAATAAAGAATTAATTTAATCATTTTTGAGTAGTTTTTCTTCAGTTCGAAGAAGGTTTGCAAACAAAAGCACTACTAAGTGACTGAGTTATAAAACATATACATAATAAGGTGTCTTCAAAAAGTACAAAACAGAGTTCAATGGTCCGCCAAACCCACCGTCAATTTCGAAAGACTGAAAAGTCTGTGGTACATAAATACTGAGCACTATATTGTTCGATAAACACACGGCTGAGATGCAAAGTAAGAAAAATCAAATCCAAATAACATAATATTTATATACATGATCTTAAAAACTAACAACATTTAATAAATCGTTACACATGACTGATATTGTCTAAGTATTTATATAAGCTATTCTTGTAAATATAAGAAACAAACTGATTTCTTCAAAAACTATTCCCAGACAATGCCTCACTTCGACAATGCCTCACTCTTCTAATGAACACACCGCATGCTAACAAAATCATTAATTTCTGTTCATGCAACCCATTGTCCAAGTAGATATGTTTGCTATGGGACATTGATATAGCACCTCTTACTGACCTCTATTGCACTTTAACGATGAACACCGATGGTTTCCTATTTACTTTTACTACACTTGTCGTTTGTGCCAAAAGTGCCGTTTGTGATGAAAAACGCAACTTGATATGGAAGAAATGCACTTTCAGCTACACAAATGGCTGACCTTAGCTACAGAGGGCCAGTAACGCCAGTTTGTCCATTGTGTCAGCTGTTTAATGCATTATCAAATAAACTTAATACTGGTCCGTTACAGCTTGCTTACTCTCCACAGCAGACAGCTTCTTTCTCTGACTTGCCAGATTTGAACTTGTTTCTCCGACAGGCTATGACTTTTCTAACAAATACGACTTTCATAACAGAACGAATCATGACTTCTCTAATGGACTATGATGACTTTGACTAGGATTTCAGTTGGATTGATCAAAGAACCACCAATTAATGCTGTATGATGACAGAACTACAGAAATCATTAGACAGTACTTATGTAAATATGGACGGTAAATAAAAATGGCCGGTTACGGTGGAGATCAGACTATAACAATGACCCTGGCTACTCCAGCTCTACATACGTCAAACAGCTTGAAAAAGCCTCATGCGAACATGTAGAACCAGACCAAATGAACCTAGTATCCTCAACAACTTAAGTATATAAGTACTGAAACACGATGACAATCCTCACGAATACTAGCAACAAAAACTGATTCGCAACACCTTGCAACGACCAGAAGCGAATTCCTTGGCTCAATGCCAGACTGCAGGAGAACTCTTTTCCACATACTACAAAATGCGTAAACCTTGAAACAATACCATTCGAAATATTACAATAGCATGCAACGCTATTGAATATTACTGCTTTAACAAAATAACCAACAATCATCATTAAATGGATTTGAATCCAAATGCTTCATTCAAGCAAACAATGGGAATGTTCTGTGGGCCAATAAACCGTGACGACAAATGCACCAACCAATCTTGTAAGACGTAAGAACTAGAGCAGCACTAATAGCGTGCCTACAAACATTTTAAGCAATAGGCAGACAACAATTACTAGAAATACTATAGTCAAAAACAGCCATCTGCTAAACTGCCATGGAATTGGGCAGCTTTAAGCTTGTTTGTGACACATTCAAAGCGAAGCCATCCCATTTTCATCTTATAGGAGTGTTTGCATTGTCTTGGATGATGGTACATGCATAAATGCAGACATTAAGACATTTGCTGGCAGTATGGTCACTCACCAAGATTGCAGACTGTTAGCATGAATGTAGTCAATTTAAAAACAATATAAGTTTGGCTAATAAAAAATATTACAGATACAACAGATAATGATACTTTTCTTCATTTTGAAGAGATACTGAAAATGATCAGCGTCAAGGCAGTGCTTAAAGTGGTTTGGGTGAGCAGTGGGAACGCCAATGAAGAGTTTTATTAGAATGCATGTATTTCCAGCGTTCCGTGCAGCTGAGCAGTGGAAACGTCGTTCCCACGCCCGTGCTTTCCCAACCACTTTAAACCCTGGGTCAAGGCCATACGCCAGTGGTTCCCAACCCGTGGTTCACGGGCCAAAAGTGGCCTGCCAGGCCTAAAAAAAGCCCTCAACCTCTCATAGAGTTAACAAGAATGCAAAAATTGACAATTTCGACAGCACAGAATACAGTCTTTTTATTACTAATTATTTTATTTGAACATTTATAAATAACATCAAGCGATTCAATTTTATATGCTTTCGGTAAATCTCAAGAAAAAACCCATAAAATTAACAATTAAATCTAAAATAAATTTTAACCTTGTTGCCCCTCATGTCCTCCAACAAAGAAGTGGCCCTAAAATAAAAAAAAGGTTGGGAACCACTGCCATACACTCACTAAAGAGAAACATGCAGATTTACACAATTTGTGTTGACTCACATCTGGAACTATTCATAGTGTTACGATATAGTTAGGTGGTTTTTTAGGTGTTACGTGCATCTGATTAACTGACTGATTAGGCCAAAAAAAAATAATGCTGTGTTTCCGGTAACAGAGCTCTAAAAAATTGGGTAGGTAGGTTGAAAAATATTTTTATTTTGGTAAAATATTTTTATACAGTGACTATCTGAAAAATTATACCCAACTACTCTTTTTTGAATAAAGGTACACGCTGCAACAAAGTACGTGTTCTAAGCAAGTATAAATTGCCTATTTCCCGACTGTCTGTACCTAAAATTGCTCTAGAAAAAATTCTATTAATTTCATTTTGTTGACATCTTTTCTGGTAAGATAAAGTGGGAAGGGAAGGGGAAGATGAGTGCGAACAGAACATCACTGCAGACACTGCTAGGGGTTGTTCCAGACTGGCCGAGCCAGTGACTAGTTACACCTAGAGGTTGCTAGATTTATTTTTCCGAGTCACCGTTAGAGGTGGCTCAAGTGAGAATGATAAGGCTAGAGGTTTTTCAAGACTGGCAACCAGGAAGTAGTTAGGCAGGCGTGAAACTCTAAGGCAATGCCTCTGTAAATAAAAAAATTGCACAAAATTTTCCGAGTCTCGGCAAATAAAAGTGAGTCGGTCAGGTTTCCAGAAACACAACTTTTTTGGCCTAAGATCCAACTTTATACGGAAAGCAATGTCACCATACTATGTCAATAAAAGTTTTTAACAAAAGTTAGAAAAATTTTGAAAATAAATTTAGAAATTTTTTTTTTAAATAATTTTTTTTTAATAATTTTTTTTACAAAATTATTTGAGTCACGGCAATAAAAGAGGGTCGGTCGGGTTACCGGAAACATAACATTAATTTTTTTGGCCTTAGCATAGCTATAGAAAGATACTGGAAATTTATGCATTTATTATCTGCTACAATTTTACAAGCGTATAGCCTACCAAAAATGACATGGAAGCGTATTTCAATAACTGCCATCTACTTCGCCCATGCTATGGCTTCTGCTAATTAATCGCGTTTGCTAAATATTTGATGATTGCTTGGAAAAGAAAGCTTTACGACATCAATGGTCTGACATTAACAGCAATTGTTGTAGAAAATTGAACCAGAGTCAGTTGAAAATTGAAAAGAAAGCATAATGGGAGCAGTTTTAACATTCTGAAAATCTGAGCTAAAGGTTTGTTTGCAAATGGTATTCAAAAGCTGTAGCCATGATTGTGATTGCATCTGCTTATTTCTGTAGCCCTTCAACAAAATAACTTCAATAGCAGAGGTGCTTCTGACCTGACTGACCACACAAGACATAAACAAAGACTGAATAAAATTATTACGGACTACAATTCTCTTCTGTTTGTTCCTTCTACACAACAGACTCAATTTTAATTTTTTTTTACCGGTTCCATTTATATGTAAAGATTCACCACAACAAGTTAGACCCTTCTTATACAATGCTTCATGACTAAACTCAGCAATTACGTAATGTAGATTCTAAGAATTATATCTAGACTAAGATTATCCCAACATTACACAACCTTGCAATAAAAAAAGCGTACAACATAGCGCTTGAACATAGTCTCTGCATGGAAGCCCCAGCAAAACAAAAACTTTGAAACTCAAAACCATAAATTCAGAACTTAGCCTTAGAATACGAATCACCCAAAAACGATAAATAAACGCGTAATATGGCATTCAGAAGAAAGAGTTGCTATGTAAGTAGCCCACAGCACACGAATAAATCTGAAAGTCAGGGATATAAATCTGAGAATTACAGGTAGCTAAAGAATACTTCTCCAAACACAACCTTGTCATAATCACACACATTTTTGTTGGGCGCGGTGGTATAGTGGTGGCGTCGTTGCCTTGAAGCCGGAAGGTTCGAGGTTCGAATCCACCTCGCCGCGTACGGACCTTGGGCAAGTCCTTCACTCGCAATTGCTCAGCGCTTCGGCGTGAAACTCCGATGCAGTGTCCGCGCTGTAGTCGGGAGCGCCTCTGAGTAGCAGTTGAGGGCTGGAAGAGGCGCTATAACAAGTGCGCATACAAACAAACACAAAAAACCTGGTCTGGATCTAACGCAAGATTGCTTTGCAAGGAAGTCGCAGCAAATAGAAAAAATCGCAATAAAATACTGGATATATACAAATGAGCTTACACTACACTGCGAGGCTCATTGCCCGTCTTCCTCGATTCTCACACATATCTACATTCATGGCTGAACAACTTCACTGGCTTCCACTCTCAGCTCGCATAGAATTCAAAGTTATAAGTTTGGTTCTCAAGTCTCAACGAGGCCTTGCTCCGACGTATCTTTGTGATCTCATACTTCGCCCCATTTCGGCCACTTCGCTGCGTCCTCTTAGGTCCTCAGATCGGCTTGACCTCTTTGTTCCTCGCGTCAGGACCGCCATGGCTCAATCCAGATCATTTGCCTGCATAGGTCCCTCCCTATGGAATGGTCTTCTCCCATCCGTTCGCTCTGCCATCCTCTCTGGTAGTCTTTCGTCATCTTTCTCTTGTCTAAAGACCTGCCTTTTCTCTCGGAGTTGCACGCACTGGGAGCGCTTCTGAAAGGCTCTTGCTGCAAGAAGCGCTTTACAAATGGTCAGATACGATACTATGATTTGCTTATAACTACCACACAATAGAGTATATACTCAATTTGGCTCTTGAAGAATCCAACAACAACCCAAGGTTGCGATGAATTCATCATAAATACATTACAATCACACTCACTGCAAATTGAATCAGTGCTTGGAGTAAATAGACTAACTCCATGACTTCATAACAACTGAGTTCAGAATGTGAATGAAAAATTACATACATCAAGAACCGTAAACAACTGTGAGAATTAAACTCCGAAGATGTTCGTACAACGTAAAAAATCCTAATTTGTTAGAAAGCTGGGTACATACAAAACCACCAGAAAGCAACTAACACTTCCAGTATGAATCGGAACCTATGGTGGCTCGGCTGATAGTCCAGCATGCTGCTACCTACTAAAGTATCACGCACCTGCTAGTAATAAAAAAGAGAACGAAAACACTTATAATGCCTTCCCACTCTGTAACGTTTGCCTATTCCCATACACTGAAAACAAACCCCAAGTTGTTTTCTACACCAGATTTAATCTCAGTGCCGTGAAGAAAATTGACAGTTCTTCTGTACCGATTAATGCTGTTACCATCCTGCAGGCATTTTAACTCCATGGGCCATAAATACAGCCTGGATTTTGCCCAGTCATGTGGATATGCTTCAAGGACATCACAGTTGCAGTTGGCAGTGGGAAATGAGTTGCTATTGGTCATAATTCCTTCGAATGCCTTTCGTAAATACAGCCGATGAAACATATAATAAATCAACGTCAATATCTTCTCATCTGTGGAAATTGATGTCACTTGCACAGATATATACTCGATATTTATGTAAATTATCTTGAACTATTACAGAACAGATTGCTCCGATTGGTCATTATAAATAGAACACTACAGCATGACCAATCAGAATATGTAAAGAAATATTCAATTCTGTGCGTGTATATATATATATATTTGTAAATATTGATAATAGAAACAGTTGGACTCGAATCTTCTAAGGAGTGACAACTCGTGATCTGTGGACTATCTCACGTGAGGTGGTTTACCGTTTACGATTGACCAGCATACAAATTGAAACACTAAACACCACATTGTCCCATCCAACCTCCAGCTATCTCATGCCAGATGCGACATAGCATAGGGTGCTGAACCATCAAACCTCTGCAAGAGCAGATATTTTGGTCAAGAGTTCCGATTTATTTATTTAGAAATTTTTATATAGCACCTCTTCAGGGCAGGCTACTCAGAAGCGCTCCCGGCCCAACTACGACTAAATAAGACAGTTTTGAGGTCCTTAACCCTTTGAACCCGACAGGCCGGAAAACCGGCCAGCCGCATAGGCGTATATACCCGAAAGGCCGCTGGACATCTGCCTTTGATCCTGGCCGGTATTTACGTAGGCATTCACTGTGTATGTATGTATGTATATATGTATGTATTTTTGTTTGTATGTATGTATGTATGTATATTTATGTATGTATGTATGTCTTTATGTATGTGCATGTATGTATGCATGCATATTTATGTATATATGTATGTATGTATGTATGATTGTATGTATGTACATTTATGTATATATGTAAGCATGTATATTTATGTATGTATGTATGCAACCGATGATTTCGACAGTGAAGATCAATAAAAGAATTCTTTCAGTAATTCCTCAGGGGTCTCAGGTATATACGCCGAATGGCTAGGGAGCGTAGTGTTCAAAGGGTTAAGGAACAGAGTGGAGTGACCCCAGGGAACTAAGCACAGTATTACATGAGAAACATGAGCCTCAGACCAATGCAACGAAAACAACTACACTGTCGATCACACTGTAAAGTGGGAAGATGAGACTGCTGAAAGGAGGACTGGTCACCCGCATTCATATGCCGAATGCAACAAAACAAAGTACCTAACACTTCAATACCCGTCACTGACTCCCAGGCATAACTCAAGGGACTACACTCTGAAAGTCAGCTTCTTCCAAAAATCCCAACAAAGCGTGCATCCACAGGAATTCTCTCCCGTATTCCAAAATCACAGCTACGCCGCTAAGCAGAAGCACAATAATAAACCGAGACAAAACGCCCTCGACCTGATCGTTTTAAGACAATAAGCTAGGTAAAATAGCGACAAGAACTGCACAACTCACTGCAGTAAGGTCAACAATAGCTTGAGCGTTGGCCGCGGACATCGCATGATACGTTCGACTGTAGGCCTTGAAGTTAGGAGGGGGCGGAGGGAGGGAAATGAATAGCCAGTAGTAGAGGGGTCGTAATTCAACAGCCTTCTGTGCGTACACCAGTGTGTTCAATCCATCCTTATTGTAGTGTGCAGGTCTGTAGCGCCAACCCATTGCACTGTTGTAATGAAAATAACACAAGAAAATACTTATTTTAAGTAATTATTGTCATTTATTTTTTACATTATAAGTCCACATGAATATTATATAAATTATCCACAAGAAACTCATTATGATGCTATAATTGGGAGACATGTCAAGAACCAACTTATGATGACGAATAACTCCATTAAGAATGGGCTCCCGCTGGTGCTTACTACCTCGGAATAATTTGCCTGCTTTCTGCCAGCTGCTCACGGCCTTTCGCTTTAGCCGTGGCTGGGCTGGTAGTGCCTCCTTCTTGAATGGGCGCTATAAATTTTTGACATGAATGAACAAATACTTCACAACTCAGGGTCACCTATTGTCGCTCACCTTTTGATGTTGTACGGGTTTCGCGCATCAGCATCGTGTTTGATCATGTTAAATCGAGCGACAGATCGAGGAAATCGTGTTATCTTCAGACTCTTCGCCTCGATCCTGTTCAACGTCAGAAACAGATTCAGCCATCTAACAATAGAATATCTATCGCAGAATGTAATGTAATATCTGTCACAGAACGTAATGTAAATCTACATCACAGAATGTAATGTAAATCTACATCACAGAATGTAATGTAAATCTACATCACAGAAGATAATGTAAAGTAAATCAATTTGTCTGCAGAGCAATTTTGTGTTCTTAGGAATGAAAGCATCGTCTACGTTGGTTCAACCACTTTTAAATGGTACTCTAGAGCCAAAAATAATTTATATAGACAATGTTAGACATATTACATGGAAAGAATAAACTAATTCACCCCTCAGAAGTGCTAATCTAGTCTAATATGAATATTTGAAAAAGCGCTTCTCACAGCAGAATTATTCAGAAGCGCCGCATTTTGATCAAGTACAAATCTAAGGAGTAGGCACACATTAAGAATGACAAATAAGCATAATTGTAAATAGTCAACATAATCTTTATTAATTAAGTAGTAGGGTGTCCCAACAAATATTTTTCTAGAAACTTGAAATGCAGTCCCCCTAAAAAGTTTCCATATGGTCCCATAATAACACCTGTAAAGTTTTATGACACTAAAAAAATATTTAGGGGTGGCTCAAGCCGCCCAAATTTAACCCATATTGGCATAATTTGCGCCTGATGTGTCCAACTTCTAAATGCCTTTATATCCCAATCGTTGATCCTATTATAACAAATTTACTACCCTTGGAAAGCTCGTGAATGGTAGAATTAACAGGTATTTAACTTTATTGGATACAATGGATATTTTGGGCATAGTCTTATGCTCAAAAAATGCAAAATCGAGAAAAATTTGAGATTTTTGAACTTTGGACACAATATCAGTGCACACACAACTAATCATTGGGAGTAGTCATTACAAACTCTTGATAATGTAACAAGTCGTGGTTTTAGCTCCTCCATACCTTCATCTGCTTCATAGTAAGAAATTCTGAGGGGGCTGTGAGGTTCAACCCCTATTTGTCCTAGGACCACACAGTAAAGTTTTAATTGCACACCCCATGCAGCTACACAACAAATCAACGTCTGGACCGTTATTTTTTTACTATTCTCATACTGATCTGCTGATTCTACATCACTGCACTCAAATTGTTCTTCAGTTCTACGTTCTACATTTACACATGTCAACAAGATTGTCACAATTGTGGTTAGAAAACATGTGCCTGTGTTTTTCGACAACCTGTACGAGAAATTGTCTCCGATCTACGTTCTTCGTTATCGTTGAGCTGAAATTCTGTATCAAAGCTGCGTCATGTTTGTTCAGCACAGTCATTTACACAGACCAACGTTATGAAAAATCACACGTGGTCTTATACGATTGGCTATCTCGCCACTCTTTCACCGAAAGATCGAGAAAACTATATTTGAACGCAGCATGGTTTGGGAAAAACTTTTAGGAAGAGATAACCCCGTTATTCCACATTAATGAGAACTCACTGAAAGAACAGAGAGAATTGCTATCTCTTATATCTTAGGTGCTGGTATACCAAGAATGATGTTGCATCATTTTCAGACTTGTCATCTAGAGCAGCATTGCCAGAATTATAAAGCTATGGATTAATTCAAAGAGAGCAGTGACTCTACATGAGAACACCGCCTGACTGTAGATGTCAATCACAAATCTGAGACTTGTTTGGGTTGGATGCCCTGTAATTCACGGTCGTCAACTGTATATGTGATTCGTTTCCATCATAAAGCAATTAGATCTATATTGCCTTACCCATCCAACTTGCTCTGTGATGGCAACAGGCTTGCGAAATGCTACCGAATTGTTCAATCCAACCATGAATACCAAGAGTTTTGAAAATTCTTGATAGTCATATTTCGAGTATGGCCACGCTAAAGCTGTTCAGTAATGAATTCTTATGATTTGTTAGATGCAGACTGCAGTAGCATTGGTCGAGGGTTTGGTTGATGGTGAACCAGATTGGAGCATTCATCTTTAAATGGCTTGCAGAGCTTAATTACAGACCATTGATGGACAAATTTTTACCAAGGACACAAAGAATGCACCAGGCAACTGGACTTAAAAGATTTCTGTGATGTTAACAAGATGTTACGACTGATGGCTGATGTAGAAGGGTGCAAGGCATTGCAAACTCTATTTAATATGCAGTTATTGAAAGCCGTTGTCTCAAAGCATTTGCCAATAATTAGGCCTAATGCATCACACTTTCACGACTTCAAAAGGTTCAAACTGCAACCGTTGATTCCTGTCCTGGTCCAGAGGTCAACTTTAGCACACCAACATGTTTGTAGGCTACTTCCACCAACTAGAGAAAAATCAGACTGACAATCTGTTAACCTTATTCATTTCTACTCCACTGATGATTGCCATGTGGAGGTAGCGACCTGCAATCCTAGTGCACGACATTTACATCATTCGTTTGCTCGAGAGCTTAACTGTCATCCTTATGCTTGAAAAACCTCATTCGCAAATACAATAAGGTTGCATATTTGTAGATTTTAGTATTTCAGAGCAATATAAGTAGGGCATAGCCGGGTGCCGTTTTTCAACCGGGTACCGGGTCCGGGTAGTTTGAATAAAATCTGCCGGGTCCGGGTACCGGGTCCGGGTATTAAAAGTAATCGTTAATCTCTAAACTGAATAGTAAGTCCCCACTTTGAATGCTGTCAAACAAACATCGCTCAGTTCGCTAGCTACTTTTGGTGGAATTGAGTAAAACTCTTTTGTGTCAGTTTTACTACAGTTGAGTTCTGCCGGGGGTTATTGATTGAGAGGTGCCAGTAATATCTGTTCATGAATTCTGTTGATACAATCATTCTATAGTAAAGAAATGCTGATCTGTCCAGTCAGGCAAGAGAAGGTCAGAGACCCTGATAAACAGTCCTGCTTCTGTGGTGTATGCAGTCCAACTACATCTAGACATAGTTCAAAGTGTACCATCCCTTAATCTGTGATATGTATACATGGTCGTATTAGAGAGGGAGCCTATTAAGCTTGGCTGCAGAGTCATATAACAGGTGGAAGGTATCCCTTCTGACAAGTACTAGTCTCTCTGACTTGAATGAGGGTGTGACAGACCAAACAGGCTTTAAAGATAAGGGATTAATGACAGATGACCCCTTACCAACTTATATAGCTATGGTCAGTGAGCAGCATATATATATTTATGTGTGTATATATATATATAATGTATATATATATACACACACACACATTGTAATTGTAATTGAAACATTTACACATGCTCTTTCCCCTTCCTATACTCCCTAACTTTCTACCACTGTTCCTCCCCTCCTCCTTCATCATCTCCTTTCTCTTCCCTGTTAGATATTTCAAACAGCCAAGCAGCAGGTGGAAGAGGAAGGGGAATACTAGAAGAGAAAGAGGGGGAAGGAAGAAGAGAAGGCATGAAAGAGGGTGCCATTCTTATATTTAAATATATATATATATTTATTCAGCCACCAGGTCACACATATAATTATATATATATATATATACTATTTACTCCCCTCTTCTCCTTCATTGTCTACCACTGTTCCTCTCAGGAAGGGGTTGTAGAAGAGAGAGAGGAGAAGGAGGAGAGACAGCATGGAAGAGGGTGATACAAACTCTACCCTCCACCTCCTCCTTCCTCTTGCAGCTAGGCTGTTTGAAATAGGATAGTCTAATATAAAGCAGCCATCATCAGGCTGTTCTGTGATTGTCTGTTCATTGTACTATAATGCAGTTGAGAGATCTTGCCGGTTAGCTGCTAAGCCCTTTAATGTGTGGTATGCTATTGATAATTACCACCCGGCCCGGAAGACCTTTGATCACCGGGTCCGGTTATCTGCCGGGTGTCAAATACCCGGCATATCCGGGTATCCGGGTCAGCACCCGGCTGTGCCCTAAATATAAGGTTAAGCAATACATAAGCACGCTAGTGGGATCAAAGTGTGGACCTCCGAAAATTTCAAACTCATAGGCCTATATGTCGCACGTATAATTTGTGACAACTTACACATATTATATGTGAGCTTTGAGCGGCCTCTAAATATTTTCAAAATGTCCAGAAATTTGGCAGGTACTATCATAGGACCATAAGGAAACTTTTTGGAGGGACTGCATTTCAAGTTTCAAGAAAAATATTTTTCCTGTGCAATCGTGGGACACCCTATTAAGTAGTGAAACAAAAACAAAGTTCAATTTAACAATAAACTGTTTTAAACATCAGGGCAAAAATGCTTGTACATAAATGAAACTTGTAATAAATTTCGCATAAAGTTAGCTCCTGATATTGATAAGGTGTGCATTGACTATATACCTTTTGAGCATATCATCATCTTCGCCACCCCATCCATAGAACTGATTGGAGAAACCATTGACTAACTGGAACTGGGCTTTCGTGAATGCAGTCACTCCTCCAAACAGCCCCGCATACGGAATTCTGTAAATTGCACAAAGCACGGAAAAATTACCGTAAAACTAATCTAGAAAAACCTTTAACATTCCAATTTAAGCATCTTACAGGCACATAATTATATCAGTCTGATTTTGTGGTTACACAGTCATTAGTCTGTATGGCTAGTCGGTCCATTCACAAATTTCAACCAAAACCAGAGAATAATGGTGAAACATGTAAGTCCAGAATCATTTTTATCTAACAGCACTGACTCTAAACCTTCCAATCTAAAAAGTCGAAAAAGATTTGCAGAAATTGATCCATAAATAAAACTAAAAACAAAAGAAATTTGAATAAAAAATAACATAGCCTGTAAAAACCCAGAACTTTCGAAAAATGCAGAGAACAGAATTTAGCTTCGACACTGACCTATAGTCCCATTTGTCGACAAACGCCCCGATGTGTCGTGGAACATTGGAGCAGACATAGAAGTTGCGGTCGTCCTCGGGAAGCATGTCGACATCGTGGAAGATGTAGCAGTCGAACGGCGCCACTTTCATCGCCTCACTGAATCCAGCGTTCATCAGCATCGCCTTGTTGAAGACTTCCGGTTCTGCCTTTGAAAAGACAAGACACAGATGCAGTAAGAATCATGCAACTACCAACTGTACCATGCTACTAGGGTTGCTAATATCGGAGTTTTTGTTAAACGGTTTTTGGTCATAGAAATCCAAATTGAAACCAGTTTTCTGTTTTTTAATTGGCCCTATAGCTTTTAAGTTCTGTATTAACTTAGGCTCGTTTTTATTAGAAGAGTCAGTGGAAAACAGAGAAGTCAAAAACACATATAAATTTTTTTTTTCAAGCTCAAAAAGGTTTTTCTGTACAATGACACTGATTTCATAAACCCCACATACTCACCATACTGCCAATCTCTATTATGGTACACAAGATTCAGGAGGAAGGGCAGGGCATAGATACTGTTCATTCAGAAAACCTCCATAAACAATAATAAATGCTTAGAAACACAGTTCACAGAAAAATAGAGAAAGAATAACTATTAGAGAAAGAGACATCCATAGGAAGAAAAGCTTTTGGATGGTTCCTTAACAATCTCAAAATAAAAATCCTGGTTTTTACTAAATATTGAAAAGAGACACTGCAACAACACTTAATGTCAATTTTATATGGTGTCTCAACAATGTACAAACATAATAAACAATTGAAACCAGCGTTGTTCAGCATTGTAGTATAACATAATAAATAGTTCAGTTGGCAGATTTTGCTTTCTTCCTGGTTTTTACCATCGAAAACGTTTTGTTACAACACTTTTCAGTCGATTTTGAGATCATCAATTATTAAAATAAACACTTATATACTCATTTATACTTATAACGTTTTGCCCATAACATTTTGTCATTATGAATTTTCTCCATGACATTTTGTCACATGAGATTTTGCCATTACGACATCTTGTCACAGTCAGGCCACCATTGGATGACATATACCAGCAGTCCTCTTTTGTGGTAGTCCTTGGAATATTCCTTGGAGGAACAGCCCTTAGAGATACAGTCCTTACAGAACAGTCCTTAAACGAACAGCCCTTAGACGAACAGCCCTTAGAGAAACCGTCCTTAGACGAACAGCCCGTAGAGATTGCCCATACATGAACAGTCCCTAGAGATAAAGTCCTTAGAGGAACAGCCCTTAGAGATACAGTCTTTAGACAAACAGTCCTTAGAGGAACAGTCCTTGGAAGAACAGTCATTAGAGGAGCAGAGCTGGAAGCATGTTTCCTAACCTGTTCCACCACAAAGATGGTGTAGTCGAGCATCTGCCGCTGGAGGAACGGATGTAGGACGTGCAGAAGTGCGTTCAGATGTTCTTCACGATCTCGGAATGGAATGATCAGAGCAACGCGCTGACGAGGTATGCAGTCACTTGGCGCCCACAGGCCACCTGGTGATAACTCAGGGTGCAGTAATACGATCCTCTCGACAGGAGGGGTATCCGAAAAATTAACAAGAAATCCTCCAACTAGAACAAAAACCACCAAATTATGTCTTATTTTGTTTCAGTTTTCACACAAGGATTTCTACAATGTGCTTATTACTGTAAGTATATGGGCTGCTTCGTAATGTAACACGGAATGCCAAACACGTCCTGAGGAACCTTTTCCCACCTCTGGCGAAAACCACCTACAACGTACGCCCTAGACTGCATCCTTTTGTTCTACCATTTAAAGATGATAGAAATTCTATTCCGAGGGTTCTCTTTGCCACCAATTAATGACAGACATTGCTATGTTCACAATATTTTTGCTGTTGTTGATTTTTAACGTGCTTCGACGTGTAACTGGGTGTGGTGTGTCACCTGAATTTTGTCTCTTTTCCTAAAAATTAAACGAAGATTATTATAACATATGAATAGCTGAATTTCTTAAATTTTCTACATTATTATCAGTTCTGGTGAGCCAAAACGATGGGTTAAAATATTCCACTACAATTGTATAATTGTGGTAATTAATGTTGCATCTGTGCAGACCCAGTGCGACAGGTGCAGACCAATATCAAGGCTGTCTCTTGATGGCAAACAACTCTTCCTTCCTGATATAACTTCTCCTTCATTCTCACCATCACATGAACCATGCATGGTCGAATAGAAAGCCCATGATATAGACAATTTACACTACATATCCCGCTTGCCTTAACTGTGTCTTAGTCCATCTTTCTAAAAAAACACTACAAACGTCTTCTGAGGTCAAGACAGACACATTGAATTAAAGCAACATACACACATCACACATTCAACTTAATTGCAAAATACATCAATTTCACATAAAGATTTATTCATCAAATTTCAGGCTACTTTGGAGGCTGGAATATTTTCTATGACCACCACCATCATACCTTGTGATATCATACCTTGTGATATCATACCTTGTGATTGAAACATTCCTGTGGACACCAATGATGATGTTAGCGTATCATGGCCTGATACGCCATGGATATTTACTGATTGAGACTGCATTTAATTAATGCTGACCTTTGTCTGTATTTTGCACAACTCTTTTCAAGTATTGCATATCATTTGCATGCATTAAGCATGCTATGTACAGCGCTGTGCATTTGCAAGTAGTTCTCGTCAAAGAATGTATAATTTACCTATTTACTTATATCAGTGGAGATAAATCATTTGCACACAGCGTCGCCAGATGACTGGCATTAGAAACTAAATACAATAATAAATCATCAACTCATTTTTAAAACACAGAAACTGCAGAATCTCTGTAAAATTACACGACCGAAGTGAATGCCTTTTAAAAACAACAGCCTTGTCAGACTGCAAATCATATCGATGGAAAACTTCCGTCTGTTTTTTTGTGGCACGAAAAAGTTACGGACCAAAAACATAACCAAAACAAACACAGAGAAAAAACCATCCTACCAAGATCTGTAGGAAGACAATCGCAGACTTCACTGGAATTCGATCTACTCTTCCGACCGTACCAGTGCCTCACGTTCTTCTCGGCCGGCAGATAATTTTTTTTACAGAACTCATTGTATCGAGACAGAAAAGAACTTGCAGGCTCATCGACCCCGGGATCGAACCCCAGCCCAGACAGATTCTCCGACGACCAGCCAATGCTGAAGTTCCTAACGTTTGCGTAGACCCAGTGCGGCAGGTGGAGACCGATAGCACTCAGCAGAACCACGATCATCTCTATGACGACGACAGCTATGACAATGTTAAGGCAGAACTGGAGATTGAGAGAGCAGACGAAATTCTTTCGGCTCATCATCGGCATTGGTCGCATCTGTCTGTAACGGAATTCATCAACACAAACGTTACAACGCATGTATGCAGATAATTATTTTTTTGAAATTTCAAATATTAAAATCAGATGGTGTGGAAGGCTGTTCCATGCGAAGGACAGTGCATGGAAAGGACATCCCGACTGACTCAAGTCATGGGTTGTACCGTAAGTGTTTGTGCTTCAGCTCTTAAGAGACAAAGACTTATTTACAAGTATGCCTAGTCATTGGCAAGGGGTCTTCAGTCAGTCATTTTGTACCATAGTCATTAAACTGACCACAATCATATTTCCCAGTGTCCGATTTGCTACAAGGACAGAGGGACAGTTCACCGCCAAATTTGGGCGATTCTAAGGCCAGTTCCGTGCACGGTGAGACTTAGATCGAGGCTCCCACTGGCATTCCCCAGGTTGGCGCCTTTGCAAGCAACTCTTCATCTCTCACTGCAATTGCCTCTGCAAGACTGTTCAGTTATGAGGACTGACATTGCCAACCTATATGTATGAGCATTGAGCACGAGTTCCAATGTCTGGTAATTCTGAACCATTTGATATAATTATATTGAATTGCTGACGATTGAAGTTCAACATAATGAAGTTTTGCTGAACAATTACGATCCTAAATAGTTTGCCCAACTTCACCAACTAATAAAACCTAAACTAATCTAATCTTCTTGTTGCTGTTTTTATCATATTAATGTCTAAGACATCAGTTTTTAGAGTAAAATTGCAATCATAACTCATTTATATCAGTTGAAAAGTCTGGTTGAAAAGTCGTATTAAAACCAGAAAGGCATGCAAATTTATAAATAATAAAAATTATTGATATCATATATGTATAATATAAAAACCATACATGTTGAAACTGGTGAGTGTGTAAAAAATTGTAAATTTTGAAGTGAGCAAACACTGCAGTATAATACTTAAGTCTCAATTGGGTCTTGCTCTGAAGTATCTTTGTGATTTTAAGCTCTGCCCTTCTCAGCCACTTCACCTCGTCCACTACCACTTCCATCCTCTGATCGACTTGACCTCTTTGTGCCCCATGTCAGAACCACATGGATGGCTCAATCCAAATCCTTTGCCTGAATAGGATCAGCTCTATGGAATCAACTTCCCCCACCCCATCAGTTTGCTTTGCCATCCTCTGGTCTTTCATCAACTTTCTCTCACCTCAAATTCTCCCTCTCTCTCTCTCTCTCTCTCTGGTCGCCTGCATTGGGAGTGCTTCTGAAAAGCTCCCACTGAGAGAAGCACTTTGTATGTATTAATTTTGTGTGTATAAATAGCTATCTAAAGATAGGATACCATAAACACACAAAATTAATACATACACTGTACAAACACCTACACTAGAAAGTTGAGTAAATTCTAAATGAAACAAAGCTTCTTTCAGGAAGTCAAAAATATCTGTACTGAACGTTTCACATGCACTCAGATCATAATAATTTATAATTAAATGGGACAAATACGAACAAGAGTGATTTTATTTGACAAGAATATGAGACTCTGACCTCAACAATATTATCCATCATTAACAGAGACTGTGCTGCTGGTAGCTACAAACACACTGTTGAATGCTGAGCAATAGAGCAACCATTTAGAAGGCTAATATATAGCTAGATAATTGTTTATTGAGGAGTGTGTTCTAAAACGCATGGGAAACCATTCAACCTATCATTAAATGGTTACTTAACAACACCATAATGTCTATAATTATATCTCTTCAGCAATCATGTTTGTGTGATTTATGTGTGTGTATTTAGCCTTATGTAAAATAGATATTTTTAATGCTTGTTCTGGTCAAATATTTATGTCGATGTCTACCATAGATTTCTGCCCAAAATTAAGGGTAAAAGTATCATATCAAAAGAACCACTGAAGATAGAGCCAAAGTGCAACTATGAAAGATGTTGGTTTACATGGAAATCTGTAAAACTGTAAGGTATTTATTCATTTTTCATGTACGTGAACTTGTTTCATCACATAAAGTAGTTTGAAAAGGTGTTATCATCATGATGGTTTAAGAAAAACACACCCAAAGTTCTTGTAGCTCACCTTAAAAGAAAGACTGCCATTCTTACTTGTTCCACTCCAATGGGTTCAAGTTCTGCATGATCACACATTGCCAAAGAAGTGCACTTAAATAAGCAGCTAATCTACATTCAAATGACTCACCAAACTCATTATCTCTGGTATTAGTACTCTGAAGTACACTTTAATCTATCTTGTAACCTACCCGAATGTGGGAGCATTCACACAAAGGGACTGCTCAGTGTACACACAATGTTTAAATTACATTGTTTGCAGTTTGTCCAAATCCGGTACAATTCTTCACTTTAATCAGCATTCAGCACACACAATACAGCCGAGGTACAAGGGTTAAATCATGATGTGCACAAGATGTACAGCTGGCAAAGATGGCCAAGAAATGTTTCGCACTGTAGCTGGAAAGGCTTGTGACCTACTCTGGTTGCTCAGTCAGCAAGCAGCACCAGTAAATCAAACACAAGAAACTGCGATATACAACTATTGGTCCTCAGGTAGCTGAAGATATGGTTGCAATATGCAGACCAAATCCCCCAATTTTACATAGAACAATGTCCCCCAGATATAATAATTAATCATCCCTGTGGCCCACTGTCTTGGCCTATTTCTACACAATTGATAACTTAATTGTCCTGTTTTTGCTCACTGTGTCAACTAATCCATCATGGTAAAAAGCTTGTATCGTCATTCAGACGTAAACTTAAGACGCTAGTTTTCCTCAGTTATTCATCGCTAAAGCTAGGACTTGTTAATTAGTCTTATTCAGGTCTACATTTAAGACTCGTCAACGCAATTTACGACTTAAGTTAGAGACTTGCCATTGTCATTCAAATTCTAAAATTATATTTACAATGAATGACAGCTATGAGGAACTTTGACCAGCTATTCTTAAAGATGTTTTGGAAGTATAGTTTTAATGTCTAACCAACCAATATTCACCCTAACATTGTTGTTGTAGATGTTTCTGGATGTATAATTCTCAGGCCCGGCCTTAGGGCAAGGTGAACAAGGCAGCCTCCTTGGGCCCTGCATTTTCAGGGCCTCACTGTGCCAACCATAATTTTGTTGACCCTTTAATGCCGGAGGGTATAGGTTTTCCCATACCATTTACTACCATCTCGGCATTAAAGGGTTAATGTGATGACATAAATTTACAACACGTTCATCGCTTAATAATAATAATAACAATAATTATTGCCTAATGAAGTCCGGAAGACAGATCGCAACCGGTTACAGTGTACAATTATGCAGTTGAAACAATTTACAGGAACTCAGATTACAGAATACATAAATCGTAACTTAGATACCAACTGAACAGACAGCCTGCAATACATGATACATGATATCTGCTTAGCAACAATACTGGTAGTCAATTTGAGCATGCCTGCAGAAAAGTGAATGACAGCTAATGTATGCGATCGTGCAGACCTTAATTTGTCCGGAACACCGTAAATATTATTGCTGAACTAAAATGGGTAAACACGCACACTGGATGCCCGTACTCCAAACAATATGGCTGCCAACGAATGCAATATAATTAGAGCGCAGCGACCTATCCTATTGACGGCATCGCAACATGCAAAGCGCTCAGCAGAATGACTGCACTAACCCTAAAACTAACCCTAACCGACCCTCACGACGCCTAACCTGAGCCCTAACCGACCCTGACGCGATAAATAGTCGCTGCGCTCTAATTATATTGCATTCGTTGGCAGCCATATTGTTTGGAGTACGGGCATCCAGTGTGCGTATTTACCCTAAAATGAGACATATGGTAATTAATTTCTATTATATTCTCCAGAATGTCTCTCCAATGTTTTAGATGAGGCAGAGGACATGGACTCGATATGGGCCAAGCGCTCTATTCTCTCTCTATCTGGGGTGGCCACGTTGATCACTAACTCAATATCGGCGACCATGCTGATGTACTCGTTTACCAGACTGACATTATGATGAATAATTATGGGTTTTAATAACAACCCTACTTCTAACATAAACTGTGGATGGTAGATAAACAGCATCGTTTTTTCAACCACCCAGCTTGCTACGATTCTATCTCCCATTATTACCATATCAGCTTAAATTAAGAATGATCTGTTAAATCGATACTTACACTTTAATGGAGCGGCTGAACTTATGAAGATTATTATCGATAGAATCGAAGGACAAGCTGCCTTCGCTGCGCTTCAACGCGGTAAGGTCATGGCTTGCCAACAGCAAATGTCCTATTTTGAAGTGTCATCGAGCTTCGTCTACGCATAATTTCAACTTCATTTTCACACAATCGGTGCAATACGACGGCTGCCGAACGACAAAATAATTCGTTACAAATTTTGCCATTTCACTAAACCTTCCGTGTAGTGGCTGAATCCATGCAGGGATGCCACTTAGTGTTGCCACTCTAAAATTTAAATAAAAAAACAAATTGAAGGGTAAAAGAACCCAAGAAACCCAAGTTGAGCAAATCTGCCGTAAATGCAGAGAATCCCCGAAAATTCCCGAATTTCCCACAAATCTTCCGAAAAATTCCCGATTTTTCCGTCCAAAAATCTGATGACTTTTTTAGTCATCCGACACAAATCTCGGGAAAAGTCCACAATTTCACAAAAAATGTCCGAAAATGTCAAAAAATCCCTTTTTTCCGTAAAAAAAACAAGAAAAAACCCAAGTTCGTCCCAAAAAACCATTTCCTAAGTTCGGATAAAAAACCAAGATCTTGTGAAATAACCCAAGGAGTGGCAACGCTGATGCCACTCTGATTTTTAAAAAACTAGAAAAGGCTAGATCGCAAAATTTTTGAAAAATGCATTGAATTTTCGGGCTTGAAATTTCTGAGGAGCTTTTTTATGGTCTTTCAGGCTCCGAAAAATTTCTAAGTCATCCGCTCTAAAATCAGAAATATTCATTAAATCTTCCTTCTTTTTACTACTGTTTCGTACATTTCCCCGAAAATGTCTAATGTATATTTCGGACAGTGGCGCAGACATGGGGGGTTTCGGGGGTTAAAACCCCCATTGGCCTACGAAAAAGTTTTTTAAAGGTTATTTATCCACTTAAATAAGAAAAACAAAACAATTGCTTGTAGTAAAATTGTCATTCTTACTTTATTCCATTTGTTACTTTATTCCCTTTTTATTTACTGTAATACTGTTGGGTTGGTGTCAGAAAGGGCATCCGGCCAGACCATAAAACCCCCAAAATCCCTGGCTACGCCACCGATTTCGGAAAAATGTCACAAAATCCGCCGCCCAAAAAACTTAGATATAAAAAACCTAGAAACCTAGATTAAACCGAAATAATCTAGGTTTAGGCACGCTTTATCTATTCTGCAGTTTAGGTGGGAAAAGCTAAGAGTGGAATCCCTGCATATATATAGTCCCAGGCACTGTACACTAAAAAACCAATAGTCTCCCAATTTCCATTCGCCAGTGCACATCTGTTGTGGAGTTTAAATCTAAGTTAAAAACTTATTTATTTTCATTACACGATGACCAAGGATTCTGTATTGAGTCCTTGCATGATGACTAGATCTGCAGTGCACATCTGTTGTGGAGTTTAAATCTAAGTTAAAAACTCATTTATTTTCATTACATGATGACTGAATCTGTAGTGAAGCACGCTCTTGTGCAAGACTGTTTTGTTAAAGTGCGATATATATGCTTAATTGTATTATATCATATTTAAAGGTCGCCCCTCTTGGGGTGGGGGATTACATGCGAATCGGAGTGGGGTGTCGTGACATCACTAGCCCAGTCGACCAGCACATTTGTTTATATTCTATAAATTATTTCTTAAAATTAACAGAAGCAACCTGGATCACTCTGTCGAAGGCATCACGGAACAAAAGATAATTGATGGGTGGAGTCTGGAGAGCCAGATACAAAGGACAAACAATGATTTTTTTTTCAGCGACGGATGTATTAAACAAGTCATGCACAACTATGTGCTGCACTGGTTGCCAATAGCCCAACGCATCCATTATTGAATTGCTGCTCTGGTTTCTCGCTGTATCCTTGGTTGTGCTCCATCTTACCTGCGCGTTCTCTGTTGCCCAGTCTCTGACATTGAAGCGTGTCAGGCCCTTCGCTCTGCAGCGAAGGAACAACTGCTTGTTCCACGGGCTCGCTTAGCTACCAGACAGCGCCGAGCCTTCTCGGTTGTGGGCCGTCAATCTGGAATGACCACCCTCTGACCAGTCAATCTTTATTTCTTAAATCCCTTAAATCTTTTTTCTTCGCGCGGTGGCTGGGAGCGCCTCTGAGTAGTTTCTTGAAGGGGCGCTATATAAATTCTAATAATGAATGAATGAACTAACTTACCTTAAAAGTCCTACATGTATTTAGGAATGTTATATTAGTCATTGCAAGGAGCTCAAGAAGAAAACCAACAACTTTAAACTGGAGGGTGGTTCTCACATGGAAAACAAGTACAGAACCCCATCAAAGTGAATGGGTAAATATTAGGGAATGCAATCCCGGGATCCCGAATACCGGGAATCCCGGACATTTTACAATCCCGTAATCCCGGGATTGACACACATGGAATCCCGTTTTTCGGGATTACCGAAAATTCGGATTTTTTACTAAATTACTTGACCAATTTTTGCAACAATTCCTCAGTCAATAGACGCCAAAACGGCGGATAAGCAGACGCCCTAATGAAGGTAAGCTGGCGGTCAGCAGAAAGCCCAGAGGGGTCACTGGCAGTGTTATTTCAGTTGTGGTTTTTCAGTTACAGTTTCAGTTACAGTTATCTATTTTTTTATTTTCCAGTTACAGTTTCAGTTACAGTTAACTCCAATGAGATTTTTCAGTTTCAGTTACAGTTATTTCTTATTTTTCAGTTACAGTTTCAGTTACAGTTATTACGTGTATATTCAAACGTCACAACTACTAAGGCACTGATCACAGTCACACATATTGCGCAAAGTTCCCAGAAAGTCGAATAGGAGATCAATCTGATTTTACATATTGTCGGTTGACTTTAAGGAACACACGACGTTCCAGGTTTACACTTAATCTGTTTCGCTTTCTTGCACACAAGTCCCCACAAACTGAGAAGACGCGCTCAACGTATGCTTGTGAAGCAGGCGCGGATACGAAGTCTTCTGCAATCAGGGCCAGAGATGGATAGGAGCTCTGTCGATCCACCCAGAAGGACAGTCCATTATCTAGGTCACCGCTGAAGATGGTTGCTTCCGCCAAGTATCTTCTCTGCTAGCATGACACCTGTGTGGGGATGTGCTATCTGGTGCAAATTAAGCAGCACGTGTCGGGGACAGAGACTCACAGGACTGAAAAAGGAGGCAGAAACAGCAAGGAAGGAAGCTGTGCAGTAGCGAGCAGCTGATTGACCTTGGCTGACCCTGTGTACAGTTACAAATAATCTCATTTCATAACAAAAAGAAAAGAAAACAATCAGTAAATATGAAAAAGCACTTGTTTTATTTTCAAGTTAACTCCTTTTGATTCTTCAGTTATACAGTTATTGTTTTTCAGTTTCTATTACAGTTTCAGTTATTCAACATTTTTCAGTTTCAGTTTCAGTTACAGTTAACTGGCAAAGATTTTTCAGTTATTCTGCTATTTCAGTTACAGTTTCAGTTAATAGAAATAACACTGGTCACTGGAGGTAGGCGTTTCTGAGTGATCAGGCAGGAGGTTTCGGTTTGCTCCCTCCCATTCCTTGCTTGGTTCATGTATACAGACTATAGACTCCTCCACAGTCCACAACAATCATCCACACACCATTCAGTTGACTGATAGAAGATAAACAGATGTCAGATGCTAGCAGAGCTGACCGACTAGGCCTGCCACGTCAAAGGGCCTAACTCCTATTGACGCGTGTTGATGACACCCCCGCCCGTATAATTACGCCGATTGGTGAGTTAAAGGACCTGGACAGCATACAGACGGGCTCTTGCTGCCTTAATATGAGAGGACTGCAGCTAAGCTAGCCTGCAAGATCAGTCACTCACTGGTGAATCTTGACTAGCATGCTACCTGTTGTATTCCTCGCGCTGTGGTCATTCGGTGCATTAGTCACCTCGTATCGTCTGACCTAATTCCGGGTCGTCGTATGCAGAGGTTAATAACCCTATTCAGAGTGATTGCAACTTAAGCCCAGTTAAAGAGGGGGAATCTGAAATGAGCTCAAATCACGGCAATCTAGGTCAAAGGAGAGGCATGAGAGGGCAGGTCAGGGCGGGGAGGAGAGGGGTCTAACTTGTTTGTTTAGTGGGGATCGAAGCCACTGGTCGTAGACCTATCACTATCTAGTTTCAAACAAATCTCACTGTTGCCAGGGACCAATGATTAAAGCCCTTGCCGTGAGTCATAATTGATCGCCGTTGAAGTGCCTAAAGCAAAGAGAAAGCTTTACTGTATTTGGCCTACTATTATGCTATGTCTAAGAATTTTTTAATTTGCCATTATAAGCCAATCCCGGGATCCCGGTATCCCGGGATTGACTCATTTATAATCCCGGAATTGAGCAAGTGCCCCGGGATTACATTCCCTAGTAAATATAATGATATACTCGAACTGTCAAAATATTATATTCAGGGCCCGATTAAGAAATGTGGGGCCCCATTCAGAAAATTTTGGGTGGATCTTCGGCCGAAAAATCTTATGATTTTTTTTAGTCATTTGGTCGAAATATCTTTAGAATATACCGATTTTTCCCAGCCAAAAATAGCTGATTAACTTTTTTAGTTGTTTGGTCAAAATTTCCTCAGAATATACCAATTTTTTCCCCCATTTTTTTCTGCACATGTGGACCCATTGTGGGGGCCCTAAAGCGTGGGGCCCTGTTCGACCAAACATGTTGAGCATGTCTTAATCCAGCTCTGATTATACTGTCTATCAACATTCATTCTAAGACAACAATGCAGTGTGCAAGCCTTGTCATCTGCCGAGTGGTGACTTCAAGATACAAGTTTTCATTTTAACAATGACCACTTGATGCAGATTAATTTAGTTCATTTGTCATTGTTCGTTTAAGCTGAAAAGTGCAGACTCAAACAGCTGTAAATAATAGTATGCAGAACTTTACGTAGTGCTTGCTGAAACATTTTCAAGCACAATGTTCACCACCAGTCAGCTGCAAACTACTTAGATTTTGCAACGATGTTTACGCTAAGTAAAGCCATTGTACAATGAAAAAGCAGAATTTAAATCAACACTGCAAATTATTAATCAAATAATTATAAATGGAAAAACAACAGGGAATTTATACAAAAAACATAACCCTGTTCACCTTCTACTCAGTGAATTCACATCTTTCGTGGATGACACCAGGTACTGTGCGCCATTACAAAACACAATCTGCTATTGAATCCTGAATTTCCTAGCAATCAATCCAACTTCTTATCATTTAAACCCATTTTGTTCGCTTCCCCTGTTTTTAAAAGCTCCATCACCTGTTTATAATCCATCTGTCATGACTCAATATTATCATAAACGCGTACAACTTCATCCAGAGCCTCAAGATTGTCCAACATTTTTGAAGCAACCTCAAGGCTGGCTGCGTCCAGTTTAGTGAACATGTGAGGGATGTATTCCAAACGAGCCGTCTGTGGTTTGAGGCCGCGTTCTTCCATGGCCTTCTTAACGATGTGCAGTTGTTTGGGATCACAGATCAGCTTGACAAAGACAAAGTTTAGCACGTTGAGTTTTAACCACCCATCGCAAATTTAGACAAGTTCTGACATAAAAATTTATCCTTTTTCATTTCTGTATGCAAGACAAGATTATATCAGAACTTAAGTTCAGGACAGTAGTAAGTAGCAAACACTGAAGTACTTGCCAATTTACACTTGATTAATTTGTCCAACATAAAAAGAAATATTTATACAGTTTATATAATATATACAATTTTATTATATCAGCTGCCTACTACAAAAGAATTGCAATTGTCATGGTCAAGGTTGAGCAGATATTCTTCACTGCCAAGACATGTAATAAATGAACAACTGCTTTGCATAACAATTGCATAGGCATAAAATTGTATCAGTCAGTGTCTGCTTAAATGCAAATGCAAGACTTCCTGTGGAGACTGACCCTAAACACACACACGCATCATTCATACACAGACTTGTAATTCTTTTCAAACTTTAATCAAGTGATTGCCCAAGTGATCAACTAAAAATGATAATCCAAAATCAGAATCTATGGTAATTGATGACTCATTAAGGGCAGCAAAAGATGCTTAGAAGATATCGCTATATATTATCTATCTGTGCGTAGGGGTTAACAAACATCAGTTGGCACAACAGAACCACCCAAATCTCTGTCCTTAAATCAATGGTAGTCTCTCAGAAGCCCTTACCGGTATACATACCTGAAAAGATTCGAGGCCATCTTCGTCAAGACCTTCGATCACTTCCTCTGCCCCAACTTCAATTGCAACCTCAAAAGCCTGGTCTTCCGACAAAGTGTCTTTGTTTTTTGGAAGGTAGATGACACCTTTATATCGGAAGCTATGGGCAGACGTGCCAGCATCACCAATGCGACAACTGAACAAAAACCACATCAGTCTTTTAACATTAAGGAACACATCAGTCATTTAACATTAAGAAAACATCAGTCTTTTAACAATAAGGAACACATCAGTCATTTAACATTAAGAAACACATCAGTCATTTAACATTAAGAAACATTTATCAGCCGCAATTACCTGCAATATTATAGCAAGAGGAAATTAGAAAGCATTAACTCGCGTGTGATGAAAAATCCAGGTATATTCAGTTATATTAATAGCATAACCTGCACTTAAAAATCCAATAACAACATTTGACAACCATAATTTGCAGTCCTTAGAAATAGGTGCAAAACTGCTATACATGTATACGTCTTACCCAAACTGCTTCATAACGTGCTGAACCTCTTGTCTTGTCCACTTTGGTCGTTCCGTGTAAGTTTCTATGATGAGCATGCAGTTCCCGATTCCCTTGGCTTCGATGAACACCTGAGATCCTTTCACATCCTTGCTTTTTTCCTGCAGCATAATTATGAAGCTTGTTATTCCCAAAAGAAGACAACTAGCAAAGCAAAAGGGAGATCTATGCAGAGGAGGGTTTACGCATAAGATTACAGAGGTACTTAGGAGCTGGCCCCTCATCTAAGCTCTGGACACCAGGAGCAAGTTCTTCTATCGAATTCCAGAATAAACCAAGAGAATCGGAGGTAATAGCATGTACATTTAACATGATGATACAGGCTAGCAAAAAAAGTGTGGCTAATCACTTTTTTCTTGAAGTGAAGCTACATAAATGAACAATTTAGAGAGGCATCAACTGTAAATTATGCAGAAGTTCCATGACCAATCACTAACTAAATATTGACCATCACTTGTTTTGCAAGGGACATAAATTTGGACACTCTTCTAGGTCTACGGCTGCCTTGAAGCACATAATGCACAGGTTTGAGACTCCACAAGGCAACTACTGTGCACAACTGAGCACGTCTTGAGTGCGCACTTACAACAGCAATTCCTTCATGGCAGATAAATGCTTAAAAGGTACGAAATTCGAGCTTTGTTAACCCAAGAAACAATAATATCCAACTCACCATACGCTTAAGCACCTCAAGCATAGTTACATTGGATACATCTTTGGCTTTACCATCTTCCAAGACACGTGCTAACGTTGAATTCAGTTTCGGATTCGTACTACCACCCTCTTGAAAAGAAACACAAAGAACAGAGTAAGCAAATGCAACTAAATTGAGTTATGCTCTTATTTTGACACACGTTTGTTTCCATTAAATGCTAAAATAAGAAAGTTCTGTTAAAATGATGATGATCAGCATTAAAATAATGAAAGACAATAATTGAAACAGAAATGTTAAAGAGTGTTCAAGTACAGTGGGGGGGGAAGGATATGGGCATGTAAGCCGAATTAGAGGGTTCAACCTGCAATGTGGAGAGATTGGATCTCATCCGTCACTCAAGTAGTCGCTTTGTAAGGTAAGGACCCCGAACAAATATTTATGCACAATACCTCAGTACCATAGATGTTCTATTACATGGTTGTGTGCTCTTCCAAACTAAAGAGCAGCAATATCAAATAGTTGTATTCTATATTGTAAAAACCATGATGATCAGGGAAGTGTATACAGATATTGCAAATGCTTCCTATACAAATTTTTGTCATATAGTTATTTGATCAGCAACAGGTCTACAGATAAAACTTTGCAAACTAAATAAGCTTGATTGATTGATTGCGAAAATTTATACAGCGCTTCTTCAAGAAACCTGCTCTATGCTGGCCTACTTGATGTTAAGCATCATAAAGAACAAATATATTACATCAGTTAGCAAACAATGCACGATATGTACAATGAGTAGTCTCTCTCACAGGTAGAAGATGGCGCACATCCGGCTAAACGTTGAGGCACAACGAGTAGGCAACTAGGCATCAATCAATAAACCAATCAATCAATTTATATACGGTAGATCTGTTAAAAGATACAGTTTGCAGAACACATTCCAACGGTTACCTCTGACAGCCAATTTAATTTTGCGAACAATGTCGATCGCTGTCTTTTGTTTCATCGCATCTTTCGATTCCTTAATGTGACGAATGTTATGCCAGTGACTGTGACCAGCAGACCGAAAGAATATCCGGTCAAAACGCTGTGGCCGCAGCTCAATCCTCCCATTGTGATTCGACGTACCGGAATTTGACAACTGCATCGACGAAGACAGAAAAGACGAAGAACTCCTTGTACTGGAACGGAAATTTTCAAAACAATGACCTGGCTGAAGACATGTTTTTGTATCACGCAGCCACGCACTTTGAAAAAGACATTTGTAATAAAGCCAAGGCTTTGTTGAGATGCATCGAATTAAGTGAGACATGATTCGCTTTCACTTCTTCTGACTGCTCTCCTGTACCACCGTTGGAAGTATTTGTTGTACAAGACGTCTTTATAATGCCTGTGTGAACAAAATGAACAATTTAAGAGTTTAAATCACTTCATTAAATTCTAATTGCGCCTTTACAAGTGTTTGGCTTGAGATGCAGATTTATGCGACCAAAAACACTGTGGTGATTAGTGCCAGAGTCAAACTAAATGACATTGACTACACGAAAGGAACAATAAGATGAGCAGGCTACTAATGTCAGAAAAATTAACAATACATTGAACCAGCATAGATACAAAAGACCCCTGCCAGTTAGCTCGTCCTCCTATCTCATCTCTTACACTCACCTCTGCCACTTTTCACACAAGACTAAAACTAAAACTTTTCAAGTTACCATATCCTGACTATACTCACACCATCATTGCAATTCCCAACGTAGCACCATGCTGTCTCCTTGGCTTTACTTCCTCAGTATGTACAGCACAGTCAGGCTATTTCTAACTTGAGTTGACAAGTGGAAATGAGCACCTGTGAATAAGCTGGTCGCTCTTACATGGTTTTTTGGACGCTAATAAATAATAGAAGAGTTATATCATGAAAATACCTCCACCCAAAACTCTCATACAATAAAGCACAGCAAGTTTCCACAATGCAATTCACATAAGAAATGCGTCATGAACCAATTGTCGCTTACATGGTGAGCGGAGGGATCCTAATAATTGCCCATTGAGATTAAAGTCCGTGTTAAAGGTTAGTGTACAGAATATTAACATAACATAACATAAGTTTTTATTGCTCCCAAGTAAGAAAAAAAACATAACATAATACAAGTTCAGATCAGTACTAAATTGGGCTACAAAGGAAGGACCTAAAAGGACCGAGGTCCCGCTAGCAGGGCCACCTATGCATCAGCATATTTATAAGTGGAAATAGGTAACATAAGCAGTGGGTCATCAGAGTTCAAAAAGGAATAATACAAATTAATATTATCTAGTATAAGAATATTATAGATAAACAAACAGAATATAAGGAATAGTTAAACATTTAAAGTGAGTAAGTGAGCACGCAAACGTTTTTTAAAGAGGAGGAGATTAGGCGCATCCCGAATATCGATAGAAAGATTGTTCCAAACAGCTGGACCAGCTGTCTTAATTGAGAACTTGCGAGTGTTGGTGTGAGCAAATATCGGTCTATAGTTGGAGGCTGTTCTAGTACTGTAAGAATGGATAGTCGAACCGGTGTTAAAATAGTTGGCAAAGGTTTGGGGTAATAGGCCATGCCTATAGCGAAACATGAATTCACCAGTTTGAAATATTCTTATTTGATCTATTGTTAAAATACCGTTGAGAAGAAAAAGTTGGGCAGTATGACACTTGTAGGGAGATTTAGTAATTAGTCTAATGGCCCTTTTTTGCAAAATAATCAAACGGGTAAGACTCGAAGAATAGTTTGAGGCCCAGACAAAGTTGCAATATGCTAAATATGGGTAGACTAATGTGTAATATAGGTTAGTTAATATGTTGGCTGGTAACTTATATGCGATACGAGATAAAATACCTATATTTTTGGCCAGTTTGATAGATATTTCGGAAATGTGTTCCTTCCAGGTCAAATTCTGATCGACAACTACGCCAAGAAAGTTTACTTTGTTAGTTAGGGGGATGGGTACACCATCAATAAGTAATGGGGGTGCTTGCGTGGGGGGGATTTTTCTGTGGGAATTAAAGAGAATATAGGATGTTTTACTTAGATTTAGGGAGAGTCTATTTGCTTTAAACCAGTCACCCACAAGGGGTAATTCAAGATTTACGATTTGGAATAAGTTTTCATGGGACTTGTGCGAAATAAAAACGTTCGAATCATCAGCAAACAGAGACAAATACGGTGGAAAATTTTCACTAATCCAAGACCTATTACGTTGCATTGCAGCTTTTAAGTAAACCCGTTTAGTTTGAAGAACTGTGGGTAAACAAACAGAATATGTGAACACAAATTACTATTGCTGAACGTTAATGCACTATGACCCCTAAACTAGAGGACTTGTCTAACAACGGGCACTAAAGCACTCATCATATTCAGTATACGATGCCGGACGCTGCTGTTAACTGTAGAACTTGACAAAAGCGCCAAATACTTACACAAAGTGACTAATTTCAAAAGCTATTTCATACATAAAAAGACACTTTTTATTATCAAGTGCACGCTGCCGATATCATTATTATTTGGCCATAACTTCCGGTACCGTATGATCTGTTTTTGTATAGAAAAGCAAGTAAGAAGTCAGAAAGTCAGATGAGTTCTGACGATTAGCTCATTACCATAGATGCTCATTACACAAAAATATTTCAATTCTCCTTATTTGACTTAATGGAATTATTACAAGAACAACCTACAAGTACGCTGTAGAAAAAGTAGTAAATGTCACTAATACGTTCCATGCACGTGAAGGATGAATTCTCATACACCGTACACGTCGAAAGAATAACAGATTATGTGCAGTGAATATAGCAGAATAAAATACGATGATTTACTTTAAACTCGTGCAGTTTGAACTTATAAATTTTATAATAATTTGGACTCTGACTGACATGGATACTGAGAAATTCTTTTCGCTCCACTGAGGCTATATCCAAACTTCTAAAATAATCTGGCATGTCTCTGGCGAGCGCTAGTGCGCATAGCAACGACGATCCAAGCATTGGTTACAGTCCATAGCAACGATCAAGTTTTGATTTAAAAGAGGTTCTGCAATAAAAACGCTTTTATTCTGGCTGCCGTAGGTGAGTTATAAATATTTTCATTTAAAACTTTTGCAAATTTACATACGAAGTATCGTAATTAGCCAATAAGTTCAGCTTGTTGTTATTGATCAGTTCTTTCTAAAGTTTGATGAATACTACAAATTTTTAGCCTGTGCGTTTACGGCTTTACGCAAGCACTGATTTGAGAAAAATTGTTTAAATCGCATGATTATGTCAATTTATAATGATCGTTATTTTACTTTGTTTGAGCACTCAGCATGACTCCCAGATACAGTTGCGATGCTCTTCGTTAAAATGATTTGTGTACATTATTATAATTATTTGCCAGCATTATGTGTTTGTGTTAGTTTTATGTTTAGATGCAGTGGGCTGCACATTGATGGACACTGTTTCCTATTTGTGCACTTCCAAGAACACCGTATCACATTATTTGACTGGTTTCACAATGATCATTTAAACACGTTTCCACTATAATATGATGTCTATACCGGAATATTGATTAGAACGGCTTGTCTTAACTACAGGTTAATCCAATTAAATTGAACTCCAAAGTCCTATTCTTGAACCTAGTAAAGGTGCCTGGCAATGTAAACAAATGTCCAGCAACTTAATTGGGAAGTGGAAACAGCTTCTGTTTTATGCTCAAGCAGGTACGTAATCTATGGACTAGAGATGAAGCACATTAACTAACAGGCTACTTATTACTATCTGGAAAGTTTAAGGAGACCACCATTGGCTTCAAAGCTTCTGTTTCCACAGACAGGAAAAGATGAACAGCCGTCCTCTGCCGAGGAGTTCTCATGGACTGCGGCCTCTTTCGTCCACCCGCTCGCATTCTGGAAATGCGTCATTGAGGCATTCGGCTGACGGCAGAAGACGCAGTGGAGATGCCCGAGTGCGAGGATACTACTCGGATGTTTTAGCAGAGGATGAGAATTTGCTGGGAGTATGTATAGTTGTATATGATAAGACCAGACCCGTTAAACATTTTATATTTCATGTGAAGACATTTGCCAAAATATCAACGGCTCTAGAAATATTTCTGCATTGGCCAATGTAACTTCCTATGTTATACATGGACTAATTTTGTAGTGATTTTCATTGCAATATTAAGATATTTAAGTTAATCTTAAATTTTTGTTTTTGTGCCTTTAAGTTTAAGTACTGAAAGAGACTCAATACTCAAGGTTTTTTATTGACATCAGGCATCAACAACATCAACAAATTCGAGCAGAACAAATTCATTTTTTTATTAATTAAATACAGTCACATTATCTATCCTAAGACATGCTTCTTTAGTGTCCAAGAGTTATCTGTAAAAAGCAATAATACTAAAATTACAAGGCTTATTGATCAGAATTTAACTAGAATTATCTTCTCAAAATTTCTTCTGATTTCGTGTTCCTCCTATTCACTCATTGCTTACTTTGTGACATTATCTCTTCTATCTTCTGTCTGACAGGATGTTCACATTGGACCTCGAGGAAATCAGGATGTTCTTTGGCAAGTTGCCACCGAGAAGCACACTCCTCTTGGTAAACATGATTTGCTTAATCATCATGTTTCCAAAATCTAAATCATCTGTGTTGTGGTTTACTATACTTTATTACTCTATTGGAATGAGTAAGAATTCAGATTCTTACTCATCATTAATTTTTGTTCTACTTTTGCACCTACGTTGCAAGAGTTTTAGATAGAAATTTGCAAACAAACCTTTTCTCATTCAGAACAATGTTAGACTGTTAGTGAATAGTAACAAGCAATCATATTTTTCATGTAATCTGTACCTGGATGTAGTGTGACATCTAGAATTTTTAATGAACGAAGATGTATACTGCTACTACCTTACCCTATCTTTGCAACGATGACTGCCACTACAGCAACAACGACAACAGAAACAATTTTAGTTAGCATCACCAATCAACATGATGCCCTTTGTTATTATCACCACCACATTGTCATCACATTCTTTATCTCTTTTGGCACCTTAATTCATTCATTCATTCATAGTGCTCAGTTGTATAGTGCCCTTCCTTGATATCTACTCATAGGTGTTGGTAAATCAGCTCTCTTAACAAGGAACATCTATCATAATTATGCTGGTGACCCAGAGTCCTCATTTTAAAAAGCACATCGGCCAACATGTGAAGGAAAGTTGTTCCACATGATCAACCCAATCACTTGATGCTGCATTTTTAAAATGTGTGCAAATGGAACAACAAGTTCACTTTGAGATAAAGAATGGGTTTCTGCTATTGTTATTTGCATTGTCCACACTCCACCATTCACGGAAATGGGTTAAAGTTTGAGCACTGAATAATTTCTTTTGCCAGCTGAATCTTTCCATTACAAAGAAGAGGAAGGAAGTGAAAACAAATTGATTGGTGCATCAATGATTCACATTAAGGAAGCATCCATACAATCGGTAGGTACTTTACTGCATACTACTAAAGAAGTTTAATTAAAATACTTGTATGGAAGTTAATATCTATGTATAGTATGTGGATATTTATGTAACTCATTTAGCAGCTTCATGAAAGCTGGAAGACAAGGTTATGTAAAAATGCAGGCTGCAATTTTTACTTGAAGTTAATTTATTTTTAATTATTATTTTAATTGAATTTAAATTATAAATTTAGGTTGTTTTTTTGCCTCGAGGTACATGCCTCAGGGACTTACAACCTAATTACTAAAATAATTAATTAGTTTATTATTTAAAATCCTTTTAGTAGCAGAAATGTGGCTGGTTTTTTCTGTGACTATGAATCATTCTCATTACTAAAAGCAAAGAATTTTATTACGTTTTACCCATTGTCTTGATGTCATGTCTTATCAATAATTATACTTGGTCTGTTTTTTTGTTTTTTTCTTAGGATTTTACCCTCAAGTCTTTTCAGCCTAAAGTATATCTTCCACACTTCACGCCTCCTGGACAATGCCCAAGAAAGGTTGAAATTGAGAGGTAACTGCCGCAATGCAACCTGATTTTTAACTGCCGCAATGCAACCTGATTTTGTATGAAGTGTTGTTAAGTTCATTGAGGCTGGTCTGTGGTGGTTTGGTCTGGTCAAATCTTTTCTGGACTTGACAAATCTTTTCTGACCTAATTATATACATTTCTATCTTGTCTAGCCTAGTCTTCTATGGTTCAGACTGTGAGTGTATTTCACGGGTTTGTGGGTTCACGCCCCACCTCAAAGAAAAAATAATTTCCTAAGTTTTTGACCAATTCCGTGTAATTTGAAACCATGTCCATTGGAAACTCCACAAATGGAACCCCAATTGCTCTGGCATGACTTAGAGTGATTTAGTTTAGCATTCCATTCTGGTTGGTTTGAAAAAAGTTTATTTGGTTATTTTTGTCTTAGTAGGCTATTTACACTAAAAATGTTATTACTGTAGGCAAGTTTTATATATAGAAAACAGTAAACAAACGTTTCTTATGAGAACAATTATCGCAACAAACCATCATATTTTTATATGACCTGTACATGGACACAGTATGGCTTCTAGAATTGTCAATAAGCAAAGATACTACTACAGAAGTCTTTCTGAATTGACTCTTCAAAGGTATTTCTCAACATAGAAGAGTTTTTCAAATTTTGCGTTGCCGCTTCTTTCAGACGAAGAAGACATTTTGCAAAGCAAAGTATCGACAAACTTCTAGAAACTCGTGGCATCCAAACGACGCAACTCATGCCGAAGCTGCCACGGAGTGGAGCTGCGGAGCGCATCCTTCTAGGTGGCATGACGAACAATGCGAATCCATTTCCACCATATCTTCCGCTGGAGATCTTTGATAACACGGAATATGACTGCCTCAGCCCAAGAGAATGGGTGGCGCTTGGGGTGGAAACTGATGTTCGGATGCCAGTTCCTGGAAAGGCACTGCTACCAGTTAGGGATGATATGAGGGAGTGTACGTATGCTTCTATACATTGTTTTTATCCGTCCATCCTTCCTTCTTTTCATATTATTTTCCATTCGTCCTTCCATAATTCACTTTGATATCAGGATGACTCAATTGATCAATGATGAAGCATAATTATAGGCAGGCACATTGTGATGTGCACAGACAAGCAGTAAGACACAAGAGTATGCAGACCAACAGTGGATAAGGCATTGAAATGCACATAGGCATGCACAAAAGCAAGGACACACAAAGGCAGGATAACACAAGGACAGACACAAGAAGAGACAGGTAGACACAAGGACAAGCAGACAGACACAAGAACAGACAGGCAGACACAAGAACAGACAGCCAGACATGAGGGTGCAGTCAAGCATTAATTCTTTGTGTGGGTCTTCATTTAATTCTTTTGTTTTCTTCATTCTTCATTTCTCGTATTTTGCAGTGGATCCAAAGAATCCGTTGGTGGAGTACAAATGGACGGATGAACAGACAGCCAGACATGAGGGTGCAGTCAAGCATTAATTCTTTGTGTGGGTCTTCATTTAATTCTTTTGTTTTCTTCATTCTTCATTTCTCGTATTTTGCAGTGGATCCAAAGAATCCGTTGGTGGAGTACAAATGGACGGATGTTGGAATGCTGGACTATGATCCACGAACAAAGCACTACCTAGTGCAAAAGGTCAACAAGAAAGGTCGCATAGTCGACGCGGATGGTAACCCTGTCAGAAATGGAGGCGCTGTAGTCGATGGTAAATTTATGATGAAACTCACATAACTTTTAAAAGACACACTGTTACTTTTGATATATCTTAAGAAAATTTCATGTAGGCATAATTTTATTGTTCATTGATGTTGAAAAGTGCTTATTTGTGTCACAGCAAAGCAGACAGAATAGGGTTTCTCAATTGTGTGTCTCTCTCTGTTTGGAATAGGCTCCCCTGTGGCCTGCGTTCCCTTCCGTGGGACTTGTCTAACTCTTTTTATAAACTACTAGAGACTTTTCTCTTTGGCCGTGCCTGGGTTGGGAGCACCTCTGAATAGTTTTCTTGAGGGGGTGTTGTATAAATTCCATTGATAGATAGGTGATTGGATGATTGGATGGATGGATGGATGGAGAAAACTTCCTATTTTGGAAAACAGATTACTTTATAATAGTAATAAAATTATTAATAATAATTAATTATTAATAATAATAATAATATTTGTTCACTACTTGACGCTGACATGTACGAAGTGATATTATGTGATATTGTGCGTAGTGACAGATGATAACTAGTTTAATATAAGTTGAAGTTGATCGTTTGGCAGCAGATGGGGGGCATCAAACCCACGTCCTTCTGAGCTTCATTCCAGCTCACTACCATTCTGCCATCTTCTCTCCCTGACAACCTCCTTGAGCTCTTACATTTTGAACCTATAATTCACTTGATCTAGATACAACGTTGTAAATAAATTTTAATTGACATCAGTTCATTATTTTACGTTGTTCTATTATAGGGAGCCATGTGTTGTCAAAAGATCAGTACTGGGTTTCTCGCATTCGTCTCATGTTTTGCGCCGAAAATCCAGAACATTTTGCCGACCGAGTGGCAGAAGCGTACAGGTCTCGTGCGGACACGGAGGCCCTGCTCCGGTTCAACCTGTACGTGGATAACATGCCAATGGAAGGGCTTGCGGAGTTGGATCAGGCGTCGCTGGGAAGGATGACGGAACGTGCCAGAGGACCAGCGGCTCTCAACAAAGACAGGGAGTGAGTTGGCAGTCCTCATTGTTTAAGTCAGTGGTTCCCAACCCGTGGCCTGCAGGCCAAAAGTGGCCCGCAAGGCCTAAGAAAGTGGCCCTCATCTCTTACAGAATTTTTAAAAAGTACATGAAAAATTGACAATTTGGATAGGATAGAACAAACAATTATTTTCTATTTCAAATTATTTTAGTTTGATGTCCATGAATAGCATCAAACATTCAATTTTGATATAACGATATCAATTTTATATGCTTTTAGTTAATTAAATTTTAGTATTGTGGCCCCCTAGTGTCCTTCAACTAAGAACAGTGGACCTTGTGTCCTCCAACTTGGCAAAAGTGGCCCTAGAGTCAAAAAAGGTTGGGAACCATTGGTTTAAGTGTTTGTTTGTTTGTATGTGCACTTGTTATAGCGCCTCTTCAAGCTCTTTCTACTCAGAGGCGCTCCCGAATGCAGAGCGGACACTGCATCGGAGTTTCACGCCGAAGCGCTGAGCAATTGTGAGTGAAGGACTTGCCCAAGGTCCTTACGCGGCGTTGTAGATTCGAACCTCGAACCTTCCGGCTTCAAGGCGACGACGCCACCACTACACCACCGCGCCCCACAAGTGATTGATGAATGCAATGGCAGACAAACATGCCTGCCTGCCTGTTTGCCTACCTGCCTGCCTACCGGCCAGCGTGCCTGCCTGCCTTCTTTGGGTTCTAGCACGACTTAAATGATTGACTGACTGAACAATCAAGCAATTGAAACTATCTTTTGGGAACAGAATGAAGGTCTGATGTTAATCCTAAGTTTACTCATAATCGGTGTCTTCCAGAAGTTGACTATTTCTAGCTTTGGTTTTATTTATTTTACTGCTTCTGAATCTGGAGATTCATAGTCTGGACTATTGTTGATGTACTGCACTAATTTTCAGATCTTCTAAATTGAAATAATCTGTGGATTTTTTTGTGTGACAGACTTGACGACTACATTCAGGTCCTTGAAAAGGAGATCCACTACGAATACCTTCGTTCGATGAATCTTATTATATTCGAGAAAACCGTCAGGCTCGATCCTCACACGTTTTCATTCGTTAAACTTCCTCCACCTGCCATCGAATTTGTACCAGACTCAGGTAAAAGCAATTATACTTGTAATGTAATGTAATGTAACGTAAATCTTCGAGAATTTCTTAGCGCCCACAAAAGCCACGTCAGGGAGACCAGCTTATTCACCGGCGCTATATCAAATCAAGTCCGCAATTGCCAGAGTTGCCGTTTTCGTTCCGGTGCCAGGTCAAAATCCGGGGAGGTCAAGCCGGGGAGACAGCGTGGTGCTACGGTGGTTGTCGGTGATGGTGGTAGTTGGGTGATGGAACCTGATTGGAATCTGGATAGGATAGCTTGAAGAGTTCGGTTTTCAGTCGTGAATGGAAAGCTTCTGTGCATTTGGCAATGCATTTAAGATGCCTTTTTTACTTCTAAAATTCAGATACTCTTTTGAGCGTGAAAATTGTGAACTCTGTTATTCAATCATGTCCATGTCGGAGTGGAGTGTCAGTGGGTAAATGAAGAACGAGCAATATCGTTCTGTGGTAAGTTCACTTATTATTCATATTTATTTTGTATGTGAATATATGAAGTAAACACTGGTGATTGAAGTCATAATTTGAAGTACAATTAAAATTTTGTTGCGTGTGTTTCAGGTCGGTGGAGTGGCGTTCCAAAGTACGACTTTGACAAATCGATGAAGAACTTTGAACAGAGGTCGCTGTTTGTTCGCACTGAATCCTGTCAGGCGATAGCAAAAGTGCGAGGCGAATGCTCTGACCTGATGCGAAAATCTCTTTTCGTTGTCGTCATCCCAAAGCACATGAAACTGGAAGAGTTTGAACAGACACAATCGCAGACGACTTCACAGGTCAGCGATCTGCCCATCTAATCTAATCTAATCTACTCTAATCTAATCTGAAAATGTATGTTTCTTCATGAATATTATCAAGGAGGATGTACAAACTGCAACCCATTACAATGCAGAAATACGATCAGACGGTGGAATAGCTATTTACTGCCATTGTAATTATGCTGGTGATCAAATGACTGTATGCAAAAGTTATTGTTTGGTTCGGTTTAAAATCATGAAAAACTTCTAAAACAATCAAATGAAATTTTGGAGGAAGCAAGTCCATGCAGAGTAGGTGACAATTAAAATCAGTGAGCATTCAAATACTTACTTACTTAGCCAATCAGCTGTGTTATAACACAAGTCCAGGGCTTAAAGTGTGACAGGACGGTCATGGACAGCGTCCACTTGTTTTCAAATCTGAATGCCGTCCTGCCACTTATTTGGCCAGCACACACTGAAAAGGCAAGGAGCATCAAGGCACTTATTTTTTAAACTTTAAGCACTGCATAAGTCTAAACCCTGGGCTCAACAAAGTCAAAGTATCCCATTGAATCAGCTTATATGCTTTACATGATGTGTGTTGTCCGACTTTGTTACAGGTTTCGCTGTTCCTGCGTGACAGTTGGATCACAACGTTGAGGGCGCATATTCGCACGAGTCTGCGCGACGCTGGCAAAGGCTGGTTCAACATCTACGACAAGAACTGGGAAGCATATCAACAGTCAAAGTTGAAGAAACTCATGAACTACATCAAATACAACATGGAGGTTATTTGTTACTTCATCACGTTGACAAGCTACATGACTTAATTAATAATTAACCTTAGGGGGTACTTTACATTTTGCAATGTATTCAGTTAAATTTCTTGTAAGAAAGGTTGTTGTCTTGTCTCGGCTAATTGCTGTTGTCATGAAAGATCTATAGGTAAGAATTTTCTTATCTCTACGGCTCTTTATCTCTTCTAAGAACCAATTTCTTCTCTCAGGATTGGGAGCACTACTAAATGGCAATGACTGTGAGCGGTGCTACAGAAATTGCTAATTGTATTACATTCTTTAAGTGGCCAATTGCTGTCCACAATTTGATGTGAGACCTGGCAATAAGTACAATGTAGTACATGCAAAACTGATCGAGACAGTTTAGGGCAATACACAAGCCTCATTTTATCCTAAATTTGTTATAATTATTATCCTAACGATGAATGCTTTCCTCATCTTGTCATCTGTGGGATGGATTGATCCATGGACACAGGTGGTAGGATGTGTGGGCTCGGCTAAGCATTCCTTCAAACTCAGAGCTGTTGATAGAAAAATGTGGCAAACACCATCCACCTTCCCCCATCTGGCTGTCTGACCCATTTGGTGTGGTATGTTGACGTGCAACTGATTCCCCTCTGCCTATCAATTATGTTTTGACTAAGCGCCTGTAAATAATCTGGTTCCCGCAACTTTACTTTTTTGAGCACTGGATAAATGTTGAGATTACGGTGCTGTGCATTTGCGATGACTTGTTTTGCATTGTCTTGGTTACTGCGGTGCACAGTTGGGCCCATCTGCTTTTTCACAATTTGAATGCTAGTTTCAAAGCTAAAGATAAGACTTTCTTTGTAAGTCATTTGTGATGCATAATTTACATAATGAAACCAGCCTTTGATATTTTATTTATTTATTTATTTCTCGCATTTGCTATTGCGCTCCTTCAAGCTAAATATTGAGTATACTGTGGTGGCGAAGGTTGTAAATGAGCATGTAGATGTTGAGCTGTTATTGGTTGTTGGTTGGACAGGCTGCCCTGCGTTACATGGTTCAAGATTCACTGAGGAATTTCGTTGGGATGATTGTTGATGCATGTCAGTCGACTCTGGAGTGTGAGGACGACATGGTTTGGGGAGAAGACATCAATAACAGCGAATACAGGTTGTACAGTACAGTACAGGGTGGGCCAAAAAAAGACCCCCTAGGTTTTTTGCCAATATCTTGACCAAAAGTAAGAATTTAAAAAAGATATTGGCAAAAACCTAGCCTGGGGTCTTTTTTGGTCCACCCTGTAGAGATCAAATTATTCTACTGTTTTCTTGCTTCACTAACTGTTTTCTATGTCTTTATTTCTCTCTTTTAGCGAAATTAATGGTTCTTAAAGTTAGGGCCCCCAGAAATTTGCGCCAAAAAATTGAAAAAAATGCGCACCAAAAACGATAAATTTGCGCGAATTTTGCGCAAGTTAAAAAATCAAAATGTTCGTTATTTTTTCATTGAATCAGTGCACCAAAGTATCTAACAGTGTTTTTGCCATTTAATGTAAAGCTTTGGCGTTCTAGAACTTACACAATCAAGCCAAAAAGGCAGGTATAAAGTTCCTATAACCATAAGATTAATGTATTCAGACGATCGCAAATAATTTGAATTTTGAAAAAATTTACGCCCAACGAAATCTACGCTCATTACAAATGTAACTTCAAAATAGTATTATATAGCCTATGTTATAATGAATCACCAAGTTACACAACGTGCCGAGTACTAGCCTTCATTCTTTGTGTGCACGCCTAACGCCTATAGATTATATGCGTTCGTTCTGTCATAAGCCGAGACAGCAAACGACGCTGCTGTGTGACCGCTTTGAGAAACTTCGTCTAACACATTTTATTGTGTGGCCGTAATGTTCTGAAATTTTTTATATTATAAGTTTGTGCGTTATTACCAAAAATATCGATCTGTAACTAAAAATTCATCTATGATTTCATCTCATTCGGCGGTCGCCATTTTGATTATCGCACATCGTTCGTCGTTGTTATGTTGAACTGTCATGGGCCGCGGTGATTTTAAGTCAATCAAAGCCCAATTTAGATAAATTAGCAAGATTTTGTCAAAATTTGCGCTAAAATCGCGCGGATTGCCAATTTTTGCGCTGTTGCGCTAAACCTGGAAATTTGCGCAAAAATTGCGCTGCGCAAAATCGCGAAATTCTGGGGGCCCTATAAAGTCACCAGTTCCTCAAATGTGCTCATAATTTAAGACATGTATACGTGTCTTATCAGCACTGTGTCCTACTCTATGCTCTTTGCTTGATTACCCTCTCACCAATTTGTATACTTACCTACTTACTTATCAGATTAGAATCAGGATTTCTTAACCATTTTTTTCAAGGGAAATGTTTTGTGTTTTCACTACCAAACTGTGATCCATATTTACCAACCCAGCTACCTACGGTTTCTATCTTGTTCTACCATTCTTCAGGTGGTAAAGCAACCCACAAATAGAAGACGACAAATTTATGCTCTTATTTTTAATGCTTTATATCTATTCTTAATCATTTATAATGTTTTTTAGCCCAAGTAACAAAAATTGTGCATGGTGAGATATGAATTTCTATAATCCAGTCGTGTAATGTATTGTTACCACAGTTTTAAGTAAAGTGGCCTGTGTGTTTCTATTTAAACTTTTCTGGTAATTAAATGGTGAAATTTTGTTACATAGGCCGCTGCGCAATCCTTTGTTCTACGTTGACCTTGTCATGGACAACCAAGGCGTCCATTACAGCACAAATCTCGTCACTTTCGAAACGTCCATCTTGTCGCTCTTTGAGAAAGGCCTCCAATCTTGTCAACATGTGCCACAACTGGAAAAGGTCAAATGAATTGTTTTTACTGCAATAATTACTCAAAAATATATTCTGCAATGTTTTGCAATCGGATAAAAATTTTGTATGCTAGAAGAGTCGTTAAAAATGAGGTTCTGCAAACATGGAAACCCAGCAAACGGATTCTCATCCAAATTTGATGGTCAGTACCTTATTCGAAGTTTCTGCCCCCACCCCACACTGTTGCATCAAAGAATGGAAGCGAAAAGGGTCATGGCACGCATGGCACATGCACTTCAATATCATGACAGTTCCCCCAATCCCCCACCGTCTCAAATGGTAGGCGGTGAAGTATTCGGGTAGAATCTGTCCGATGCTGGATCTGCAGAGGACGACATTCATAGCAGCTGGAAAATGGTCGAATAGCGTCGCCAATGATGAAGTTTGCATTATATGCATTTGTGTTGCTGAAAATTCGTTTATAACATCAGATTCTGATAATTATGTTTAAAATTTGCACATCAAATATGATGCCTTATATGCGTCTTTTGATGGTATATGATGATATGATGTGTTTAACTGTTTATTGTGATGGTAATACTAGTGACAGTGGTCAGGAGCATAGCCAGCAGTGGTACTAGTAGTGAGACAAGGACCAAGTCTAGCACACTTCACACACATCTACCCATTATAATTATGATCACACAGTCAATAGAACTTTGCTTTACAGGTCACTGAACCAAAGTAGGGCCTCATCCACTATAAGTCATAAGGTCATTAGGCTTGCCCACTATGAATCATAGGGTCTTTAGACCCCTTCAACATGAGTTTTTGTTTGTATGTGCACTTGTTATAGTGCCCACGTCAAGCTCTCTACCCAGAGGCGATCCCGACTACAGAGCGGACACTGCATCGGAGTTTCACGTCGAAGCGCTGAGCAATTGCAAGTGAAGGACTTGCCCAAGGTCCCTACGCGGCGACTTGAGGTGGATTCGAACCTCGAACCTTCCGGCTTCAAGGCAACGATGCCACTACTGCACCACATGAGTCATATGGTCATTGAATCTGGTTGTTGTTGTAGTATGTGATGGAGGAGCTGTTCTGGTCTGGTCATAATCTGCTTCTCGAGAGCGTTGGTGAGCACGAACCATTCGTTGATCAGCTGAGAGACTCACTTCAGATGGCCGTCGTCAAATCTCTCATCCCAATGAAGGCCTACGCTCGCGAATACGAAAAGCATCTACCACTGATGATGCTTGACGCCAACACCTATGTCCAGTGAGTCAGAACAGTTTCTAGCGCAAAGTTTGGCATTATCAGCTGCAAAATGATCTATGCATGTATGTATATAATTTAATTGTGAGCACATCCAGTGGGAACTTGGTTTTCTAGGAACTTGGAGGCCAAGAAGCTGTCTGCTGGAGACATCAAGGTTGAGGTGGAGCATCACCTGGAGCAGAAGCAGAAACTTGAGGATGAGCTGCCGAGTTTTGTCATCATCGGTCCGTTCTACGTCAACACGGAAAACCTTCGCGTCGCTCTCTCGAAGAAGTGCAAAGGACTGAGCGCTTCCGTTCTTGACCTGCTCGCCAAGAAACTGAGGATGCAAGCGGAAGAGGTACAACAGCCTCTGTTTTGTCTGTCTGTTTGTGTGTCTGTCTCGCTCTTTCTGTCTGCCTGTCTCTTTGTCTCTCTCTGTCTTTGTCTTTCTGTCTCTCTCAGGTCACTTTGGTCTAGAGCTAGATTTGACCTTAAGTATCATCCTTTGGACCAGGAAAGCCATTGTTCAGTGTTGGACAGGTCTTGCAATTGTAGGTCCTTCTGCATGGTTAAAAAGTTCCATCACACACTCAATCTAATCAAAATAGTAATTATATATTTGGGATTGCTCTTCATTTCTCATGTGAAGTGATATAACTTGGTGGCGATCCTTAATTTTTAAATGGTATTGTATTACATTGCATTGTATTGTATCTATAAGTTTATAATGCGACTCAGACAATGCACACAAAATAATCAGAGGCGCTTCCAGTAAGAAAGACCAACATTGAGACAGCGGAAAAATGCATTTGTGGTACCAGCTCAGGACGTATTGAAGAAGAGAGAGCTGATTTTGAAGTGAAGGCAAAAGCTCGAGTTCTGACCAAAGCAGTCCTTTGCTCACAGAACTGTGAAGTGAGCACAGCAGATGAAAATAGGAAACTGAAGTATCTATGGTTCGGTGACTACATTAAGCATCTTCGTGAGACTCTTGTTAAGACGCTATATAAGTAAGTGACCATATACATACATATACAATTATACAAGCACGGTATGCCAGTGTTTCTTTGCAGTTGTGTGGCTGTTTATATATTTGTGTATGCTTGGTTGTAGGTGTGTGAAGAGTACAAGGCGATTGCCAAGAAACTCTACGAGAAACCAAACTGCATCGAAGAATTGACTGAGATGCGTGAATGGATGAAGGAAATTCCAGATAAACTGGAAGAATTTCAGGTACATACTCTCAGTGGACACCAATTTTCTGTGATATATCGGCTTCCCCGCTAAGTTTACGGGGATCTTGGGATGGACAGTTTGATGCTATGATACGACACAGGCTTTGAGCGTAGTTAGTATTTGGTGGATGACCATTGACCGCATTGACCAGCCTTCGGATACCAATCCATCCGCACCAACTCAGCCTGCCATGGCTCCGCAGATGTGGAAGTTAAACTTCTTGGATGCCTTAGATGTGCTTGTGCCAAATGAGAAGTGAACTTTGGAAGAGTTGTTTCCCAGGAGCGTCTGATGAATCATGCCCAGCATGTTTTTTAATATTAAATTATTAATTGCTTAGTTACATATTTATTTGTTGCCAAAGTCAGATGTTGACATTTGCTGGAAGATTTTCTTGTGATTTTTCTGAAGATTTTGTCAGACAAGGCGTTGAATGATTACGAACTGTTGGAAGGATTCAACTACAGTTTGTCAAATGAAGACTTCACTATCAAGTAAAAATCAAATTTTACAATTTTTTGCTTTGTTATGAATGGTTACAAGGATGATGATGTTGATGATGATGAGGAGGAAGATGAAAATGATGATGGTGATGGTGGTGATGACTATGATAATGATGATGATGATGACGATGATGATGACGATGATGATGATGATGATGATAATGATAATGATGATAATGAGGAGGAGGAGAAGGAGCAGGAGGAAGATGATAATTATGATGATGATGATAAGGAAGAGGAGGAGGATGGACGAATGAGGATGATGATGATGAGATGATTATGATGATGATGACGACGACGAAGATGATGATGATGACAATGATGATGATTTTACCAGGTGGAACACGGTGGGCTGGCCGCATAAGGTCGTTCAGCTGATTGAACTGACGACGGCTCAGTACGTGGAGGAGGAAGAGAAGTTCCACAAGTTGCAGACGCTTGATCAGTCCGCCTTCAACGACCGAATTGATTCGCTTACGGTAAAAACATCCATTCTTTTGCCTTCGAATTGGATTTTCTTGCACTTTGTGATCTCCTTGTTAAGCCAATAGCACTTTCTAATCGTTGATGACTGTCAGAATTGACCCCCCCCAGGAACTAATCTGTACTCTTCTTCTAACTTTATTAGTTCTCCAGTTTCCTCTTATTTGTGTTTTTGCCCTATTCTTGTTCTTATCTTCTTCTTCTTGTTCTTTTACTTTTTTTGATTTTCATCCCTTTTTCTTTTTCTCTATGTTTTTCATCTTGTTCTTGTTCTTGTTTTTTCTTGCTATTGCTATTGCTCCTTGTGTTCTTCTTTTTTTCTTGTTCTGGCGGTTTTTGTCCTTTGTCTTGTTCTCGTTCTTCTCGTTTCTGTTCTTCCTCTTACTCTTCTCATCTTCCTCTACTTTCCTTTTCTATTTTCTCCTTCCCTTCCTTCCTTCAGCTTCTCCATTTCTTATTCTTTGAATTTTTTACGTGTGTGCGTGTTTCAGCTGATAATCCCATACAACAAAAGATTAGTGTGTTACCTATCTTGCCTTTTCTTCATTGTTATGTCCTGATAAACTGTTGTTAATCATTTCAGTTGTCCGTTGCGAATATTCCCGGGCTGTCTGAAATCGGGAAGGCTCATGAATATGCAAATCACTGTCGTCGTCTGCAGAAGGATCTGAAGGACGCGCAGGCCGACGCAGCCAAGTACAACAACCGAGAACGGCTGTTTGGAATGCCAGTCACCAGCGTTAGCATTCATCCTCTTATTCTATAATATGCTCTCTATCACTGGTGCTATATAAATTTCTGGTTGGACTTGGTTGGCTGTAGTTGCAGCTGTACATGCATTTAATTCAGTAGAGCTCTTGTTGTAGGAGGTGCGAAATTGGTGCTCTTTTGTGGTGTATTGTGCTCATGAATAAGCTGGTGCCCTGTCCTTGTATTGCAAGTGGTGCTTACGAAGTTTACAGCTGATGATCATGCATACAACACAACAGAATAAATTCATACATGTATGTTACATACTAATGGTGACCATGTAGGCCTACTTAAAGTGACTTGCATACTTAAAGTGACTTGCATGCTTAAAGTGACTTGCATAATTAAAGTGACTTGCATACTTAAAGTGACTTGCATACTTAACGTGACTTGCATACTTAAAGTGACTTGCATACTTAAAGTGACTTGCATACTTAAAGTGACTTGCATACTTAAAGTGACTTGCATACTTAATGTCACTCACGTACTTAAAGTGACTTGCATACTTAAAGTGACTTGCATACTTAAAGTGACTCGCATACTTAAAGTTATTTGCATACTTAAGGTTACTTGCATACTTAAAGTTACTTGCATACCAGATTAGGAAAATTCATACCAGCATGACTGCTTTATTATTATGTACTATACTATAGCGTCTGTTCTTTCCCCATTTAATCATACCCCACCATCTTGCTTAAATTAATCATGGTATATAGGCTCCCTACTAAGCGGGACTTGTCCCTTCTGGAGGGCCTATTGCTCCCTTCTCTATCTAATAAAGTTCTGTATTGAATACATTACAATGTTAAATATAAATTGTCTTGCATTATTTTCTGTTTGTTATGTTTTTTATTGTGGGATCAATAAATGATTTTGATTGATTTGATTGATTGATTATGGATTGTGTTTCAGAGACTGCTCTTATTTTAGCTGACAGAAAATTAAATAACGAGAAACGAAAAACCGATCTTATGATATGGTTTCTTGATGGCTGTTGTGTTGATGGCTACATTGTTTAGTATGAGAAGTTGACCCGTCTGGTGAAGGACTTTGAACCGTATCGTAACCTCTGGGTCACGACGTCTGATTGGCTGCGCTGGCAGGAGAGCTGGCTCTCGGATCCGCTGAGCGCCATTGATTCTGAAACGGTGGAAAAGAACGTCAACGACTGCTACAAGATGATCTTCAAGTCGGCGAGAATATTCCAGGATACTCCAGGTTGGAAAGAGTAGGATGTTCAATTGAGGGTGAAAATTCTAATCTTACCCTTCCTGAATCTGTCAACCTATAGACTTTTCTTATAATGTATACTGCTGCTTCATGATCTTTGTTTTCTCTGGCCATTAGCCTAGATGGAATCATGGAACAATGGAATAATGGAACGGGGATGATAGGATTGTGATCGATGGTGGAGAGGTGGAAGTGGTGGACACTTTCTTTAATCTATAATAGGTAGCCAAATGACAGTGGATAGCAGCTGTGATAGAGAAGTAAAGGTGCGCATAGGGAATGCAAACGCTGCTTTTGGGAGGCTTTGCAAGATATGGGGGGGGGGGGGTAAATGAATACGGCTTAGAAACTAACATTTGCCTGTACAATGCACTGGCTGTGAGCAAAGGTGATCTGAGATGTCTGGAGATGTCATAGGAGGGAACTGAAGAACTGGCCATCAATAGGGAATTTGGTGGAGGAAGTGTGTTCCCAATGTGCAGATCTGTACGGGAAAGATCAAGTACTAATAAGTACTGCTGTCATTTTTCCATGGTCTCCAGCAACCAGATCTTATTTCTTGCCCTATAAATCTTGACAACTCCTCTGACTCGAGTTGATGTGGTGCTTGTGAATAGACTTTTGTGCATTTTGCTTGGACTTTAATTACAAAGTCTTGGATCATAATAATTATTTGGTTGTGTGATTTCCTGTAGGGGTCGTTGAGGTTGCGTTGGAGGTGAAGAAGATGATTGAGAATTTCAGACCCTACATTCCTCTTGTGCAAGGTCTACGAAATCCAGGAATGAGACAAAGACATTGGGAACAGGTAATATATGGAATTGGGAATAAGTAATATATGCAATTGGGAATAGGTAATATATGCAATTGGGAACAGGTAATACGCAATAGGGAATAGGTAATATGCAATTGGGAACAGGTAATACGCGACATTGGGAATAGGTAATACGCAACTGGGAATAGGTAATACGCAACTGGGAATAGGTAATATGCAATTGGGAACAGGTAATACGCAACATTGGGAATAGGTAATACGCAACTGGGAACAGGTAATACGCAATTGGGAATAGGTAATATGCAATTGGGAACAGGTAATACGCAACATTGGGAATAGGTAATACGCAATTGGGAATAGGTAATATGCAATTTGGAATAGGTAATACGCAACATTGGGAATAGGTAATACGCAATTGGGAATAGGTAATATATGCAATTGGGAATAGGTAATACGCAATTGGGAATAGGTAATATATGCAATTGGGAATAGGTAATACGCAATTGGGAATAGGTAATATGCAATTGGGAACAGGTGATGCGCAATTGGGAATAGGTAATACACAAGTACAATATGTAACCTTTATTCTTTACTTCACTTGACTGTAATATCTGATTTTTCTCTGTTTTCCTGATGGAATATTATTTAGAATGATTATTTAAGCATGTTTGTGCCAAACACTTCTTTTGCAATCAAGGGATTTGATAACAGCATAAAGAGCATCTTATTGAGAAAAGCTCAATATATAGCTTAAGTATTTAGGTGTTGCATATAAGCCTACATTCATTAAAAGGTGCTATATGTATCACCAGTTTTGCTATTGTTAGTGTTTTCATGCTGATTTTTAGGGTTCATAGCACCCTGTATTATTGCTAGTGTAAGCTGCAAATTTCTAAAGTGTTACTCTAAAGGTGATTGCAGAGCACCAGCCTAATGATAAGTGCATTTAAGAAGTCATGTTCTATATATTAAACACGATAGTAAGTGTACCTTTCAGCATTTCGATATGTGTACATTGTGTAGGTATATAAGAGAAACTGTTTCTTTGTTTGATCAGTTGTCTGAAGTTCTTGGATTTCCTCTCTTCTTAAAGTCTAATCTGACTTTGACCAAATGCCTTGAAATGAAGCTGCAAGATCACATTGAGGCGATTGCCAAGATTGCCGAGGTGGCCGGAAAGGAATACAGCATTGAACAAGTTAGCGCATTACTTTCTAAACATTCTTAAATGATAGTTGTTTAAACTCAGTGCAAACTTTCTTCTAAGGGTAGTGTTTTACCAGCGCTGAAGCAAAGCTTCTTGACTACACCACACTGTCACAACTTTTTATTTGTGCTCAGAATTTTGCGAATTTACATTACATAACATTGCATTTCTTGTAAACATTGTTTTTGACTCTAAAAGCAATATTTTCATTAGCTTTACGTCGAATAACAGTCAAAATCATTTAGTTAAATCAATTTTAAAAATATTTTTTAAAATTAGAGCTTGGCAGAAAAGCCAGACAATAACTGGTGATGTCATTATTCACTTTAGTTGAAATGAATATAATTTAATTAATTAAATATTGGTTTAGTCTCAACCAGTGGTCAAAGTGGTTTGGATGTGCTGTGGGGATGCCGAAGAAGGGTTTTATTGGAACGCATTGTGCATCCAGGGTTCATCGCAAGGTTATGTGAGCTAGCCCTAGGGCTAGAGCTTAAGGGAATGCTCCAAGTGCTGTTCATCTCTTCTTGCTGACATTGTGTCCAGTAAATAACAGATGAGTGAATTAACTCCTGTGTCTCCAGTGAATAACAGATGAGTGAATTAACTCATGTGTGTCCAGTGAATAACAGATAAGTGAATTAACTCCTGTGTGTCCAGTGAATAACAGATAAGTGAATTAACTCCTGTGTGTCCAGTGAATAACAGATGAGTGAATTAACTCCTGTGTGTGTATATCTTAGGCTCTTGACAACATGACAAATGCCTGGAATCCCGTCAACTTTGAACTTCTTCCGTACAAATCAACCGGGACATACATCATAAAGGCGTCTGATGACGTATCCCAACTACTCGACGACAACATAGTGATGACACAGAGCATGTCGTTCAGTCCATACAAGAAACCTTTTGAAGACAGAATCAGCGCATGGGAAAGCAAACTCCGAACCACGCAGGTATGTTTTTGGAATCGTTCGCTCATCTTTGCTCATGAATAAGTTGGTGCCGTGCACTTGGCTTTCGAGTGGCGCTTTCGAAATTTGGAGATTACGATTGCGATTTGCTTTATTTATTCTCTCGGATGTGCTTCGGTGTAACTGGGTGCGGTGTGTCACCCAAACTGAAAAGTATGATTCCCTTCAAAATAGAAACTAACCTACATAGGAAGGGTAAACTGATCATCATCATCATCATCGTGTTCATTTATTAATCAATGACTTTTGGCAAAGCCCACTAGTTTACGTAACTCAAGATAGGGGGGTAGCTTTGCGTTGTAAACATTCGTGAATATCATAATATGTGAGACATTGTTAAGCCTAGGTTCAATGAAATTCAGAATCAGTTAACCCTTTAAAGGTCAGATTCATTGCTTTCCCATGCATTTTCTTTTATTCATTCATTCATTCCAAGAATTTATTTAACTCCTCTTGAAGAGACTTTCTCAGAGGGGCTGTGTGTGCTTGTCGCTAACTGGTCAAACTGGCATTCAAATTCACTCGACCTAAGTTTAAAATTCAATATAAAAATTATAGATTTATTTAAGTATGAGCTAATTAAAAAGTAGAAAAGTTATTTAAACCCATAGTTAACTGTTTCTTTCCCAAAATAATGAAACCTTTGAACGATGCTTTGAAAGTACGGCAATATAGCAATAGACTTAATTATAATTGCAGAAATGACACACTCAAAAATTGTCCTTCAATTGACCCACAGATTTAAACTCTTTATTTGTGATTGCGATAAGGTCATCAAACAGCTTTTTTAAAAATTCACTAGGACGTGCTGGACGAGTGGTTGCTATGCCAACGCCAGTGGCTTTATTTGGAGCCAATTTTCAGTTCGGATGACATCATGCGGCAGCTGCCAGTCGAAAGCAAACGCTACCAGACAATGGAAAGAATGTGGCGCAAGATCCTCAAGAATGCCAAAGAAAATCCACAGGTCAGGCCGAATATAAAAGATTATTGTGCCGTCATTATTATTATTATTATTTTGCATTTATTATTTTCAGTGTTTTTTTTTAATTGCTTTGCTGCCCATGGTAGACAAAGATCCTTAGAAGGCTCTTATAGTTTAGAACTGTGTTACAGGTTCTCATCCTCAACTTAATGTTCATTGATATTGTATTTTCATGTGTTTTCTTATTATTGTTTTTATTATTATTTATATTATTATTATTTGTAATAGTACTTAGTAATAATAGTTCTACATAGTAATAGTAGTAGTAGGATCCAGCAGAGTATTAGTACCTGTCATGCACTAGTTTGCTTTCACCAGTTCTTTCTCTTAAAAATGGAATCGGTAATTAAACAAGGGACTGCCATTGGCTATTGTTCTGTTTGCTATTGTTTAATTTAGGAAACAGTAACACAAAGATAGCACTATTTTCTTTTAAAATTGTGCTAAATTACAGAGCAGTTAGAACTGTAAATTGTTTTAAGCAACTGTTTATCATTTAACTTTCATTAGATAAATCTACATTTTCTATTGAATTCAAAATGGTTGAGTGAATTTGAGTGTCAGTTTAACTGATGTTTAACTTGATTGTATTCCCTCCCACACAACCAGGTGATCAGTCTTTGTCCTGACAACCGCCTTCTCGACAACCTGCGAGAGTGCAACATGCTCATCGAACAAGTCCAGAAGGGTCTGAGTGAGTACCTGGAAACGAAGCGAAACGCGTTTCCACGTTTCTATTTCCTGTCTGACGATGAACTGCTGGAGATCCTTTCGCAGACGAAAGATCCGACGGCCGTTCAACCACATCTCAGGAAGTGCTTCGAAAACGTCGCCAAGGTCAGTTCACATCATTTTTTTTTCAATTTAGTTTGCATCTATCGTTCACGGCAGCTCTGTGGAGTACTTGAAGTGTGATGTTTAAGGATTTTTAACTTATTTATTTGCTTTATATTATTTATTGCATTGTGTCTATACATTTAGAAAACTACTCTCACACCAAATCCATCTGATTTCTGCCTTGGTTTTGGTGATTCGATTTTCTGTTAAGGAAAGTTGTTTGGGTTTACTAGGCTCGTTCAATCAATCAATCAATCAATCAAGTTCTTTATTTTAAGTAATTAAGCTGACACAGAAGCAGCGTAAGCAGACAACATTATTGCTCAGGGCATTACGGACGCAATCACAACGCAATGGTAAAATATGTTAGCAAATGTGCTTGTAATCACTATGCGAAATGAAGTTATGACGATTTGTAATAGGTAACGAGAAGTCACAAGTCTAACTCAAAGGTTATACTGGCTAATCATTAATTAAGAAGGGGATGAATTGTTGTCTATCTATGTGAATTAGATATCTCCCTGTCAAGTTAGGTGCATACACTACTGATGTGTTTTCCTTAAATTGGTGCTCTGCAAATTTTTTAAAATTATTTGTTTAAAATATCGCCTGTATGGATTTAAAATGATTAAATTTGTCCTGTGTTTCTGTGCAGATTACTTTTGAGTTGGACCTGAAGATTACAGAGATGATTTCAGCCGAGGGGGAGGTCGTGCCCTTCAAAGACAGACTTTATCCAGAGGGAAATGTTGAGGATTGGCTGCTTGAGGTGGAGCGAGTGATGAAGGAGAGTCTTAGGCTGATACTTAAGGAAGCCCTTGAAGACTATCTCACGGTATATTATTATCCATTCATTGATAGCTTAAATACAATGCAAGAATACAATGAATACAGCTGTTTTGTTGCTATGTGAAAGAGTTCATGGACGTATTTATAGATTTTTTCTTTTTTAAAGCCAATTACCAGTTGTATTTTATGAAGCAACGTAATTTATAAGAAGTAGTTACCCGTTTGTGCATGATGTCTTCAAAAGATAGTGACAGAGACCTCTATTCAACCTCTTGTTGGCTGTTCTGTGAGGCAAACTTGTAACGTCATGTTCGTGTTACGGCGCCATATAGACTATCTTGATTATTGTTTTTAGTTGCTAACATTGTTAGACATGTCTAAGGTTTATGGCGTTGTTTGACCAGGCGAAGAGAACTGACTGGGTGTTGAAGTGGCCTGGACAGTTGGTAGTGGCTGGATGTCAGACACATTGGACGACGGAAGTGTCCGATGCCCTGGAGAAAGGAAACATCAAAGGATACTTTAAGAAACTACTGGCGCAGGTATCTCAGCTTCTGCAATTTGATTATATTTTTTATTGGTCCATTTGTAACAAGCACGCAATGCAAAAACAACAGATTATTGACAGTATTTCAAGTATAATTACTAAATTGATAGAGCATTAATATCCAGGTCACTTGCCTGTTGTTAAGTAATTTTATGCGTATTTATTATAATTTTCAAGAATGGGAAAATGTATGGTTTGGGTTAGGCCCTTAGGGTTAGTTAATCACAATGAAGAGTGATAACCACTGACTAATTAAACAGACATTGATTACAAAGAAGCAATATTTAAAAACATGGTTCAATTGATTTAAATTCAAAGCTTGATGATCTGCGATCGTTGGTGCGGAGTCCCCTGACGAAGATCGGTCGACAGATCCTTTCCGCTCTGATCGTCATTGAAGTCCATGCGCGTGACGTTGTGACGAATATGATCGCTGAAAACGTCTGCAACGTCAACGACTTCGAGTGGATCAGTCAACTAAGGTATCCAATCAACTAAGGTATCCAATCAACTAAGGTATCCAATCAACTAAGGTATCCAATCAACTAAGGTATCCAATCAACTAAGGTAGCCAATCAACTAAGGTATCCAATCAACTAAGGTATCCAATCAACTAAGGTATCCAATCAACTAAGGTATCCAATCAACTAAGGTATCCAATCAACTAAGGTATCCAATCAACTAAGGTATCCAATCAAAGACTTCTGTTTCAAAGTGGGAGTGGCGTTTGGGATGTATACATTCTAACTCCTCTCGAATCTCTTTGCCTGCGTTCCCACTGGTCACAATGCATGGAACTCTGGAAACACATGCTTTACTCTGGAAACACATGCTTTCCAATAAGACCCTTATTTTGCATTACCACTGCTCATCCAGACCACTTTAACCGCTGGCCGAAACTAAACCAGGATTTAAGTAATTAAATTTTTAATCATTTCAGTTAAATTTAACGAAGACATCACCAATTATTATCCAAATTTTATCCACAGTCCACATCATGGCCCATCCTCATCATAGCAGCCACCTACTCAACCCTGACCACCTTTGGACTACTCTTATGGATGACCCTTTTGACTCAATGCAGTGCTCGTGAATAAGCTGGTGCTCTGTGCTTGGCTGTCGAGCAGGGCTTTAGAAGTTTGGAGATTACGATTATGACCAATTATTACTGTGGAACACTGTCCAAGCTGCAGACCCAATGCTTTATTAACGTATAATAATAATAATAGTCAATGATATCATGAAGAAGTTCCGAGTTTGTGATGACGACATTGTATCTATTGAGTAATTTTTCTATGCGTATTTCATTGGCTTCACGTTTCTCTTTAAGGTACTACTGGACAGACGACTTCCTCTACATCCGGGCAGTTAACGCCGAATTTCCCTACGGCTTTGAGTACCTGGGTAACACGGGGCGTCTCGTCATCACCCCACTTACAGACAGATGCTACCTTACGCTTACTGGAGCGCTCCACCTGAGGTTTGGAGGGGCTCCGGCTGGGCCAGCTGGAACTGGAAAGACGGAAACAACTAAGGTGACTCCGACTAAATGCCATCATACAATCGTGAATCGTCTTTATCTGAAACAATACTTATTGTGACCGACGCTTGTTCTATTATTTAGAAACTTACTGTTAACCTACTTTTTACTACTACTTAGTTTACTTATTTGTTTACCTATGTGGTTACTTATGTAGTTACTTGTGTAATTAATTATAAATGTAGTTAATTATGCATTTACTTATGTAGTTACTTATGTAGACTTTAATTATGCATTTTCTCTTTTACTTACGTAGTTAATCACCTACTTAGTTGTTTACTTGTATGTGCTTACGCTTTTTACTCATTTTGTTGGTTTCTCACTTACTTATTTGTTTATTTATTTGCTTGCTTAAGCCGCTATATATTTAGAATAAATTCCATTTACCTGTGTGCTTGATTGTTTAGGATTTGGCGAAGGCAATGGCCATTCAATGTGTCGTCTTCAACTGCTCTGACCAACTGGACTTCATGGCAATGGGAAAGTTCTTCAAAGGACTTGCCAGGTACAAGGGCAGCCAGGGTTCGATCTATCCCATCTGAAGCAGTTACCATGTTGAGATCTTCAGCAAGTTCATCACTTATTATTATTACTAGCTGGGGAACCCGGCGTTGCCCGGGAAATTTAGGATTCGATCCGCTCCGGCCACAACCCCACCACACAACACACCACCACACTCCGACCTCTACCAGTACGCCATCGGAGAAATTTGGGTTTGAAGAAAATTTCCACCACATCCTACCCCCACCCCTTCCACCCCACCCCTCCCACCCCACCACCCCACTCCACCCCTCCCCTCCACCCCAACCTCACTCTCCACCCCAACCCCATCCATCCCCAAACCCACCCCTCGACCCCCTACCCCACCCCACCACCTCCACCCCTCGCCTCCATCACACACCTCCACCTCACCTTAGACACCTTTAAAACGGTTAAAATTATTGCTTTTATACGTGGCAAGCGAATGAAAATTTATAGCGAAAATCAGTGTTTTTGACCCCCTCGCACCCAGGCCCCCCTGGTGGTAGAGATTTTCCAACCACTGATCCGGGGTGTTCTGATGGACCTCTATCTAGGAAAAAAAATTCAATTCAATAGCTGACATTTTTTGGAAAAAATTGGGGGTTTCGCACCCCACCCTGGCCCCCATGGTGGTAGAGAATAGCCAACCCCTCGACTTTGCGTCTCGTGCCGAGACCTACACAGTAGTGAAGGTTTGGAGTGAAAAGCTCAAAAACTGTGAGCGTGCATTCTGGACAAAGTCCGGCCGCCACCCACATAGCCAAGTCCTTTCTTATAGATATAGATTACTCAATGTGGGGGATTGACTTTGGTGAACAGTAAATAAATAATAGATAATTTAGCGATTGAAATTTTGATGTTCACTCATTCATTGTATAGCATTCTTAGAACTCTTATAAAATATTGTGATAATTCAGTCATCCAAGTGGCACTTTTGAGGATTGGCATTTATGATAGAGGATTGTGGCTCATTAATTGGATCAGCCATTAAACAGCAGTGACCCTATAACAATGGATGCTTCTGTTGCTTCATTGTCTTGCCTATCCTGTGAATGGAGACTTGATTAGTGTACTAAGCCTGTATTGAATTCATCTCAATTTTGAATTCATCTCTATTTTAAATATAGGGTTGTTTTAGTTTCTGAATTTCTGGCTGTAAAAGGACAGCTTGCCTGTTCATGTTTTCATTTTGTAGAAGTTGTTTGATTTCACAGAATCACATTTAGAAATTGCACAATCACATTTGTAGTCACCGTACCAAACTCACTTGAAGCGGTGCTATATAAATTCACGATTACAATACTTGCGCGTGTCTCGTTGCATGTCGGTTTTGCATGGATGTTGTTTCAGCGCTGGTGCATGGGCGTGCTTTGATGAGTTCAACCGAATTGATATTGAAGTGTTGTCTGTCGTTGCCCAGCAGATAACAACCATTCAGAAGGCCCAACAACAGCGGGTATGCAACCCCAACCCCCCCACTCTGGGGGTTACATAGCAGACGATAGGGAGGGATACAATTGCTTGTAGCATGATTAAGGTTTTGTTTATAAGCAAATCTTACGATTCGTGTATTGCAAGATACAGGATCTACAGAGACTTTTCATTCCCATGCAGCAGCTCAGCGCTGAGGTCATTGTGCCTCAAGAGAGCTTTTCGTGGCACGTTTTTAACCCATGTTGCATATATTATTATTATAACTCTCTTACACCCACACTCAATGGTCGTTTAGCTGGTCACCTGTTTGTGTGAACAGTGGTACACTGAGTCAGCTATGGTCCCAGCAAACATCAAGTATTTTGTGTTACAGCTAATAAAATAAAGTACAATTTGTCTTGTCTTCAACCTTCCATCCCGTCCTCGGTCTCGCCTGTGTTCTTGCTCGTGGCATCTTAACCCACATGATCTCTTTTTTCAGGCAGTCTCCCTTATTTCTCGTCAGATGTCCAAAGTAAATAAGTTTCAAGTGCAACTTAAATGTGCTAAATTGCTCAAATCCCTATAGCAGAGTTTAGAAATTGACTTTGAAACTGGTCTGCTGGTAGGATTGAGAATCATAAATTTACTAGAAGAGAATTTTAATTTAGAGCTGTTGTCAAGATAGATAATTCCAGATGGATGGAACAGTAGCTGTGAGTAAACATTGATCAGCAAAAGTCAGGAAGGATATATTTTTATGGCGACGGTTATGGAAGGGACACTACACTTTTTGCATTCTCTATGACCGAATTACGTTTTGGATTGATGTTGAGGAAGAAAATGGTTTTCGAAAGAATAATATTCTAATATGTTTTATAAGAGTTGTTGAGCATGATTCAACATTCTGTACAGCATGCAATCTTCCTTTTGCCAAAATTATTATTTCATGATTATTGACTGAATAGGGAAGGGTTATATAGTGTCATTTGAATTTTATTTCATAGTTTTTAAAGAGAAATTGCAAATCATTGCTGAAGATTTTTATTGAATTAAAATAAGTAACTGGACGATGTTGCTGTGGGAGTTTTGTACAAGTGGAACAGATGACAGATTTCACAGGCAAATTTGTGAGAAAGAGTTCCTAGCTTTAAGTTATCTTTGTGATTTGGGAATGCAGTCACTTGCCACGTGTTCAAGTGTTGTGCTGACAAGCTGACATGTTGTGATATTTTCAATTATTTAATTCATGTCACGCATTCACTAAGCATTACTTTCGTTTCGAAAAGAATAACACCGTTATGTGTGAATCGCTCTTGTTACAAATTCACTTCTTACTTGTCAACCATTTATGTCAAAGGTACACAACTAACCATTGAAATTTTGTCTAATATATTTCTGTGTAAAACTTGGCAACATGGACAACACAGGTGATCTGAGGATAAAAGGGACAAAGATCTGTACCTGTTTCGTTGTCACTTAAGCCAATCAGTTTTGTCCCAAGGCTTTCACTTGTTGCTTTCATTTGAGCCAGTCACTTTTGTCCCAAGACTTTCACTTGTTGCTTTCATTTGAGCCAGTCACTTTTGTCCCAAGACTTTCACTTGTTGCTTTCATTTGAGCCAATCACTTTTGTCACAAGACTTTCACTTGTTGCTTTCATTTGAGCCAATCACTTTTGTCCCAAGACTTTCACTTGTTACTCTCATTTGAGCCAATCACTTTTGTCCCAAGGCTTTCACTTGCTGCTCTCATTTGAGCCAATTGCTTTGTCACTTGTGCTTTTCACTTGTCGGTATTTCTTGAGCCAATCACTTTGTTGTGATACTTTTCACTTGCTGTGCACTATCTCTTTGGTCAGAGACTGCATGAGGAAGCTTCATTTGATTTGCTCCCATGATTTTCAATCTTGCGCTTGTTTTCATGCTAACCAACGTCATCGTGGCAGTTGCGGAACTTGGGCTTTGATGGAAGCATTTGATATGATTGCACGCGATATCCTCTCAGTGATCCAGAATTACATCCATGTCTTATACTCGTCTAAAATACAACGGGTACAGTAGATCATGTCTTCACTTGTTTTTCACTCGTGGAACAGATGTATTTGTAGGTTTTCCATTTTATGAAATCCTGTGCAGTGTTACAGTGGCCCTGTGTTTTTCGGTTAATAACTAACATAATTTGCTATCACAATGAGGCTGGTGGGATCACATGTTTTCTGCTGAAGCCTCTTGGGGTAAGCAAAATGGTGGATATGAAGGAAAGTGGAAATAAAATGATCTGCTTGATGGCGTGGCTTGTTTACAGTGCTCCACAGTCTACATCTTGCCCCATAATATTTTATATTATACTCTTTCAACTGTTTCAACGTCACTGGGCAGCTCATCATAGGAAGCTATGTCTAGTTATATATATATAAAAGACGTCATTGTTCACAATAATTTTTTTATTGACTTCCCATTGGAAAATACGGCAGTAGAGTCCAGAGCTGTTCAGTATTTACCGAGTGCAGTTAATTTCGGCACGAATTACGAATCTGTTGCTATTCTACAGGTAGTTGCTTTTGATCAGTCGATTTTGTTTCTCTTTTACTGTTCAGTTGGAGAGGTTTACGTTTGAAGGTGTGGAGTTGGTGCTCAAGCCTTCCTGTGCTGTCTTCATAACGATGAACCCTGGCTATGCGGGAAGAACAGAACTTCCAGATAACTTAAAGGTTGTTGCTAAGATAGTCATTGACTTAGACTGCTCATAGTATAATCTGTTATCATGCATAATGACTGAGTGACTGAGCGAGTAAATGAATGAACAAATGAATGTATGAATGAATGATTAAATTTGCATGAATGTTTGGTTGAGCAAGCAAATGAATGGATCACTATAATATCAACTTCATTCTACGCAATGTTGTGTCATGTGGTATAATTTGACTTTTAAATTTCACTGCATTTATTGTACTTGACTATTTTATTTGACCTCTTTTATTGTAGGTAGTTCCGCATCAATAACAGAGTGTAATAACAGCAATTGTGAAACCAATTGTTAAAGGTGTTGACTAATATTGGACCTTAACTTAGTTTAAATCTTAATTGATTTGATTTGATTGCGCATTGTTCAGGCTTTGTTTCGTCCTGTGGCCATGATGGTGCCTGACTACGCGCTGATCGCTGAGATCTCACTTTTCTCGTTTGGCTTCTCAGACGCGAGGGTTCTTGCGAAGAAGATCGTTACAACGTTCAAACTTTCATCAGAACAACTTTCTTCACAGGTCAGTTTCACAGTGATTCTTACAGATTAATCTATAAATAAATTTTAATTTGCCATGAATAAATTAAGAAATTTGGTAAGCAAGTGAGATGGGCAGACAAGAAAACGGAAGAACATTGACTGGTTGTTGCATGTTTTCTTCAGCTGTTTGAGGGAGCATGTATGTGTAATTGCAGTTTAACGTCACTGTGTGGTAACAAAGACCATTAGCGACGCCCTCCTCCTTTATCCAGACTCGGGACTGGCACTGGCAGAGTGCGACCAGTGGCAGAGTTGTTTGAGGGAGCGTGTGAGTGAGAGCAGTTATATGGATGACAGATTTTTCAGTCAACTGGCGCAGGCTGAGAACCATGTGCCTAGATCTCCTACAGCAGACCTTTTGCGAGTCTATTTAAATGCTTTTCTTGTGCGTCTAAATGTGATATTTGAATAGCCACATGCATGCATACATTACTGGAGTGACAACATTTTAGCTGATGTCTCATTTGCCTACTATGCACCCGCATTGAAATCCAAGACTCAACATACATTACAATGCTGCAACTTTATCGGACCTCAAAAACATGCATGTTCCATGTGAATGCTGTCTAAATGAATTGAGAATTTGTGTTCTGGATTGTCTCGTTTATTAGCTCTGCTTGACATGGATTGTGACAATGGTGGTGACAATGACATTGCTGAATTATCATCATTGTCACCAATTGTCATTGTTGATTGGTGGTAATTCAGAATCACGTCTTTTATCTTTACTTTAAAAATCAAATTGTAGAATGCGTCTGTTTTCATTTGTTTTTAGGACCATTATGACTTTGGAATGAGAGCTGTGAAGTCAGTCATTTCCGCTGCTGGCAATTTGAAACGACAAAGTCCAGACATGAATGAGGTAGTCATTTGTGTAGATTTTTTATTAGACTTCTCTGGTCCTGTTCATGTGCGAGATGAGAGATTTTTCTTTGGCTTCAATGTGTAAATCCACATGATAATGATTATGAAAGACTGCTTCTTGTGTAGGTACGATCTCTAATATGACAATTAAGTGATAAAATCAATAGGATGATGGTATGGATAGAGCATTAGATTATATGCAAATTGAATGGATAGGATTTTTGATAGTGTTTATATTTACATCTCTCCACTTTGGTTATAAATTATCATTTACACTTTGGTTACTGTACATCGTTTTCACTTTGGTTGCATCATTTGCACTTTTAGTGCATAAGGACTTTGCCTATAATTATTCAATCTGACTGATGTAATATAAGCAATTACTATTATTTTTATTGTTAAATATTTTGCCCTGTGCAGAAGTGAACCTCATAATTTAAATTTAGTGTATGAATGCCACCAAGCTTCAACATGTTTTCTTAATAGTAAGTGGATGTTCTTTATGGTTGCAGGAGCTCATTACACTGCGTGCAATACGTGATGTTAACATTCCAAAGTTCCTAATGGATGACTTGAAACTTTTCAACGGCATTGTCTCTGATCTCTTCCCGAACATCAAGTCAGTTTTTCTACGATTTGCCTGTTTTTTAATTGTTTTTTTATTTTATTTATATTTTGTATATTATTTTCCATGCACAAAGCTACTCTCTCTTATTTCCCTCTTCAACTATAATTTACTCTTAACTGATACACTATGAGTAATGGTAGTTACCTTATTATTGTCCTGCCCCTTTCTTACATTAACTTTCTTGCTTTACCTGACATTGCATTATCGTTAAATTGCTCTTACTTTCTTACCTTCCTTTTCTTACCTTCCTTATCTTACTTTGCATTGCCTTTCTTGCCTTAAATTACATTTTACATTTTCGTTACCTTTCTCATCTTGCTCTATCTTGCCTTGTATCTCTCTGCGTATGCAATAGTAATCTTGAATCACACACACACACACGCACACACACACACACACACACACACACACATTGTGACACATACTGCGACACACATACTGTGACACACACACATACTGTGACACACACACTGTGACACACGTATGTGACACACACGCACGTGTGACACATAGATACTGTGTATGTTTCAGGGAGGAACCGATTGACTACGGAGCGTTGAATACGTCACTCAGACAGACTTGTGCAAAGATGAAACTCAAAGATGTCGATGGTCAGTTTGAACAAAATTAAATTTCTATTAAATATTATTATTAATTGCCGATCTTACTTAAGATTACATGGATTGGTGATCTGTATTACCTAACAGACCTGAAGCTAATCTGTACAGTGATTTGCGCCTCCTAAGCCAAGGTCTTTATTTTTAACATTTCTGTCGGCTCACTGATAGTTAAACCTAAGGATCATGCTTAGCGGGTTACGTTCATTATCAAATGTGTCGATCCATGACATTTACATAGAAATGCTGTAGCGTAAAAATTTTCTTTGCAATTAGTCAATGGCTTTTTTGATCCGATCCACTGTGTGTGTGATAACTTGAATTTTCAATCGTGCTTGGTAAAAAATTTATCATTCTGGTTTGTCTGAAAAAGTATTTAACGGTGCCCTAAATATTTCTAAGTAGTAAGAATAAGGAAATAATTATTATTAGCTCTGTGGAAATGGTTTGTACTTGCATGTTTTTGCAGTATGCAAAATGTTTTGCGTTTAGGTTTTATTCACAAGTGTATCCAGTTGTATGAGACAACAGTTGTACGCCATGGTCTGATGTTGGTTGGTCCAACTGGATCAGGAAAAACAAAGGTAGAATTGTTGCTTTGGTTTTGACTCCATGTTTAAAAGCATTCATTATCAGTCAATATTTGTGGTCAAAATTATGATCGAAGAGAGAGGTAAAGAAGATCATTGTATGACTGTGCGGTGAGATTTTTTTCCTTCCACAGTTTATGTTGGTGATATCAAATGAACGTATGTTTTCCTTTGTTTCCTGAACTTGTCTTTTTACCTTAACTACACCTTGCCATACTTACTGAATCTGATCACATACTGTGCCTTTAGAGTTTAGATGCTAGCAAAAGATGTTACCTAATCTCTTGTTTATGCTTAGAAACTCATTTTATATCTTGTATGTTTCAACAACTTACGATTAATGTGTTTTAGAATATATAGTTGTAAATTGATCATCTCTTATTGAGCAAAAGAAAATCACTTTAAAAAATGTCAAGTCCTTACGTTATATTGCATTGTATTTCAGTGCTATGAGGTTCTCCAGGGAGCCCAGTCAGCACTGAAGGGAGTGATGTCACCTGCAGGAGTTAACTTTGAAACAACTCATACCTACATCCTCAATCCGAAGTCAATCACAATGGGTCAACTATACGGAGAATTTGATCTCATGACACACGAATGGTCGGTTGACTAGAGTTGCCGTCTCATTACTTTTACTCACCTGTGATCAATTAAGATGTCACTTGGCTGATTTTCATTACTGCTTTAGATATAAGTAAAGATATTTCTTTTAAATGCTCTGGGTATACTGTATAATATTATGCGATCCCAAAGGAACAAAGAAATTATTTTGGGAGTAATAAGTGATTCTCTGAAAAAGCAGGCATCATCTTTTTATTATTATGATTATCATCATTGTCATTATTGTTGTTATTGATAATAATATGATGTTTCAATGACTAACAATAATAACAACAATAATAGTAATAACGATAGTTCAATAAGTGATAATAAATGCCATGGCCTACCATGGTTCCTTGTCCAACCAGAATTTGTTAATTCCTTAGTCATTTTATAGTAATAATAGTAGTAGTAGTAGAAGTAATAATAATGATAATAATAATAATGATGATTATGATAATAATCTCTATGATGATGATAGTTAGACCAGGACTAGTTGAGACACTTAAACAAGTGATAACTTTATCAACCAATTGTTGTCGATGTGCAATGGATAGGACGGACGGCATCCTGTGTACGCTGATTCGTATCGGTGCCGCATCAACAGACGAAGACAAGCGCTGGTACATGTTTGATGGACCGGTTGATGCCGTCTGGATTGAGAGCATGAACACTGTGCTTGATGACAACAAGAAACTCTGCCTCAGCAGTGGAGAAATCATCAAACTCACCGAGGTCAGTCTAAGCATCATTCGGATTGGGAAGATGCATAAAAATTTTTGGCTATTGTTCTTCTCCTATTTTATTCGTTTATCAGTATCCGTCATTATTATAGGGAGGGATGGAAAGAGGGATGGAGGGAGGAAGGGAGCGAATGGGGCGAAGTGAGGGTGGGGGAAGTAGGACATTGGCCAGGAACGGGGCGAATCCTATAATTTCGGGACAACACCGGATACCCCAGCTAGTACAATATATTTTATGAATTTTACTAATCTTTATGTAGATTTTTTATAGCTTTATGATATATTTGATTTTACCAATTTTAGCTTGACCAGTAAATGTATTTAGATGTGTTTTGTTGTTGCCTTCTTTCGACAGCACATGACGATGATGTTTGAGGTGCAGGACCTCGCCGTGGCGTCCCCTGCCACTGTCAGTCGGTGTGGAATGGTCTATCTGGAGCCTGGCATTCTTGGCTTGTCACCTTTTGTGGAATGCTGGCTGAAGAGGTTAATGGACAACATCTATCCATACAGGCAACAACTCCAGGACCTATTTGACTTCTTCCTTAACGTAAGATGCTCTGATCATTAGAAGTAGCATTATTACTATGGAATTATGTCACATGACAATGCCAGTCACCCACCCACATCGTTTTAGTTAAATGTGGGGTTCTTTGCACTGACAGCACTCTGATTGGATTGTGCTGTGAGAGGCGCTTTGTTCCTTCATTCCTTCATTCACTCCTTTCGACTCCAGCATGCTCAAAAAGAACAGTTTTAAGGATTCTGGTAGAGTCCCTGGGCATATACAATTATACATAGCTCTAAAGGAAGGAAATTCCATAAGTACTGGTTGCTTTATAAGTCTATAATTAGAATAGAATAGTATAGAATAGATGTGTAAATTTATGAAAGCCAGTAAAAAATGGTATGTAGTCATTCAGCCAGCCAGTCAGTAAATCACTATTATCATCCACATAGTTTGTCAGCCAGCCAATCAATTAATCAATCAATCAATCAATCAGTTAATCAATCAGTTAATCAACCACACAGTTCATCAATCACCTATTCGGCTAATGCGCCAATCAGCCAATCCATACAAAATTGGTCATTTAATTATATTAGCAATCTTTGACTCTGTCTTGTTCTGAGCAGGATGCCATTGATTTCCTGCGTCACAACCTGAAAGAGATTGTACCTGCAATGGACAGCAACCTCACTTTCAGTCTTTTGAAGATGCTAGACTGCTTCTTTAAGCCATTTGGACCAAAAGATGTGAGTATTATTCAATGGCAAACATCTTTCCCTTGGTCAGTTTTATATTAATCATGATTGTAAAGTTTAGATCTATTGTTATGAGACCATTCTTCTGAATTTTCAGATGACTGCAAAGGACTAGAAGGATAGGATTGGTTTTAAATTGAAGTTATAGTTTTGTTGTTGTTGCATATTTTAAAATGCTTTTAAATTTGAGTTTATAAGTTTGTAAAGTTTTTTATTTTTATAAAAAATGTGGGATATTTGTGTAATTTTTTATTATTTCTTTTTATGTGCTAGTTTTTGACAAATTTATCTTAAATCACTTCGTTATTTACATTAAATGGCATGGTTTTGTGTAACTTTTTCGATGTATTATTCTAACTTGTAAAGCAGTTTTGCATTCATTTTCAGTTGTTGACATTTGTATGATTTTGTGGTGTTAGAAATTAAATAAATCTGTTTTGTAAAATTCAGGGCATTTTATGTTATTATGACTAAATTATTATATTCTTAAGTTATTACCTGTATGAATTATTTTCTTGATGTAGTTGCTTATTTAAAAGGTTATTTTCCATTGAGTTTGTTCAAAGATTTTAAGTTTGTGCTTGATTTATTTGATGGTTTATGTTTCATTTAGATTATTATTGTGGATTTTGTTGAAATTGTTTTGTTCTTTTTAACAGCAACGTAAAGCGGTGAGAGAAGAAATGTGAATCTCTGCTTTAGCGCTTTTTGCCTAACTTAATTTTTTCTAAATTTCATTCTTCTGCTTCATTATAGCTTCTCTTTCTGCTAATTCACATTTTTGGTTCTGTTATTTATTGCCGAAAATGTAATATTATTTCCTAAATTCTGAATTCATTTTTTTATTCTCTGTATGCTTAAATTGAAAATTATGCCTTGATATTTCCCGGATTTCTTCAATTTTTACTAAAATCCTTTGATGTAATGTGCATGAAATTTACTAGAGGTAATAATTTATTAATGTTAAGAATGATTAAATTGTGCCGGTGCTTTTTATTTGCATTGAAGGAAGAATAAAAAACGTGTACATTATATATGCAAAGTGTTTTTAGTTAATTGTAACTTTTTTATACTATGCTGTTCTAACAGATCTTCTAGAAATGGTTTTATGCAAATGATTATTGAAATGTTTGAAGTATTTAACAGTTGGCACTTAATGAGATAAACCTGATCTACTTAATGTACTTTACCTGTTGTCAGTACATATGTCTTTCCTTAAAATATTATATTCTAAATATGCCTTTCCTTATCTTCTAAATAATGTCTTTCCCTATCTTCTGCTTTTGAGTTGATTTTGCTGTTAGTCATTGGCCTATTGCTACATCTTGATTCTTTGTTCTTATAGTTGAATATCATGGACCTTACAAATGCTTTCTTGTCTCTTTCTAGTTTTCCAGACTACTTACTTACTGACAAACTTTTGCTGAGATTTTTGCCTTTGTGTAACACGTCCATCTTTGTTCTAGTAATTCTTTTTTTTGGTCGTGGGTAGATCCAGTAGATCCATGTGTGGATTAGATAAATTTTTCAAGACCGGTTGTCCATGTCAATGGTATTTTAATGGGTAACTTTGCTGAAGGTGCTGTGCTGTCCATGTCTTTGCCTTTAGTTGCTGTCTTTTGTACCTTCGAAATGTTTCAGCTGTTAGATTATTGAACCATACTCTGCCACAAACAAAGTTTCTGTATGCTTGTCTTTTGTTATTTTCCAGACAGAATTTATATATCTTTAAAAATCTCATCGATGCTTCAAATTATGTTTTGCATTAATATGTGTAGGCCTATTGAGCATCTTCTTCATCAAGGTGCTTATTGCATAATTTCTTCAAAAGAATTGATTTTGCTTTTCTTGTGTTTGATGGTGTTTAAAGATTTTGTAAAAACAATCTCTATATGACTTTCTTGCATAACAGCTTTCTGGATTTTTTCAATAAGCTTTAATTTGCTTATACTTTCATGTACTTCGGTGCAGGTATTTTGTTCTATTTATTTCATTACGTGTACATATTGGATGATATTGATACAGGTTTTTGGTGCAGTTACTTGTTATAGTTCAAAGTTTTCAGTAAAATTTCCAAAGGTGACATTTTATTAATGCTTTTATTATTCAACCTGTACCATGATATATTTTCTACGAGAATTGTATTGTTATTGTAGGTAACTCTTATGTAGTTTTTAGGTCTTTAATTTGAGCTCTTTTAGCCTGGCTCGTAGTTTAGAATGGTGGTTCTTCAAGATCTGGTAAAGGATTATAGTCTCAGATTTCCATATCGCATTTTCCCTTAGTGTCTTTTACACAAGTGTTTGACAATGACAATTTGTTGAAAGATGACAAAATTGGATAAGATCATAGATACAAAGTTGACTGCCGAGTTCATTAGATTAAGATTTGAAACCCAAGATTGACATTTCATTCCAAAACGTTTCTGTGTTGTCACCTGTCTGTACCTGATGCAGTATAATTGTTCAATTAAGAATAATAGTTTCTACAACGATGGTAAATTATATAATTTTTTGAAAGGTAACTTGATCACAAATAAGATTTGACCTGAGATAGCATTTCATTATGCAATATTCATGCTTGGCATGCCATTCAGAGCATATTCATTCATTCTGTGCTGTTACTCGATGCAGGATAATTGTCCAATAAAGAATAATAATTTCTGCAATAATGATAATTTATATAATTTATTGAAAGGCGACTTGATCACAAAAACTAAGCTCACAACTGGATTCATTGAATGTAGAAATTTAATTCCAAAACGTTTCTGTGTTGTCACTTGATGCAGTATAATAAGCGCCTCTGAGTAGTTTTTTCTTGAAGGAGCGCTATATAAATGTCCGAATGAATGAATGAATGAATGAATGAATAACTGTCCAATTGCGAATAAGAATTTCTGTGATTGCAGGGTGAGAAACTTCCACCTGAAGATCGACTCAAACGTATCTCTGAGCTGATTGAGCCGTGGTTCTGTTTCTCTATCGTTTGGACGATCGGTTCGACCTGCGACAACGACGGACGAATTAAGTTCGACAAATGGATGAGAGAGAAAATGACGAAAGCCAAGGTAAATGAAAACTCAGACAGAAATCAGATGAATGGCAGGATGATAAACACCCATATAAACGATAACCAGACTAAAAGTTAGGTAGAGAAAACAATAACAAACTGGTGAAGGTGAAGTATGAATTGCAGCCCTTTTTTAACACTTTAACACTGCATTTGTATCCCAGTCACTGCATTTGTATCACAGTTGTCGTTAAAGAGTTAATCTAGCCTTGAGAGACATTCATGGTTAAAAGAGAGTTAGCGACTGTGCTTTCTTAGCCAAGGGCGGATACAGAAATTTTCGAAGGGGGGGTCAAATACCGAGGACAAAGTGTTTCATATTGACCATCAATCTTAACGTTGCAATATTGCGTAGCACGTATGTATGACAAATATTTGTTGTGACTTAAAAAAAACAATGAAAACGTACACACATTTTTTTTCTTTTCCTCCCAGCGAAGTGATTGGTATGTACCTGCTACACTGCATTTGCTTGCATTGTGTAAAAAAGACATTTCTATTGTAATAAATTACAAAATTCTGTTTTATTCCTTTATGTTTACAGGTGTCTATGCCATTCCCTGCTCAAGGACAGGTGTATGACTACAAGCTGAATGACGCAGGCATTAGTCTGCCACTCCAAGACGATGAAATTGAAGATACTATCAAATTGCAAAAGGTAACATAAAAATATGGCACATGTTAAATTGGTGTAGTACTTTTGTTTATGTTTCCCCTTTTGTCTTTATTCCTGTCTATTTTTTATGTAAATGACCTGCTGAAGCACATTCACCATATGTTATTTGTACCTGTTTATTAGATCTTATTTCTGTGGCTATTTTTTTTCTTGCACGCAGTAGCAGCTCCAAGAAACTATAGAACTGGGTTAAAGGTTGTTTGCATCCTCATTTTTACTAGAATTATTATTATTATTTTTCATAAAAAAATTAATATAAATATTGCCCCGAGCTATGCAGGATCCTTAGGAGGATTAGGGACTTCGCTATCGCCTAATATAAAATCAAACGTCTTTTATTATTGTTATTATTATTGTTGTTATTATTATTATTATTATTATTATTATTATTATTATTATACTGTTGTAATATTTCTAAGTTGAATATTTTGTGCTCCATTCAGCTTTTGTTCACTATATATTCATTAACTGTTGAAATCATTTGATAAGAGCTACTGAAACTTTGTGATGAATTTTAGATTGGCTGGAGAAATTGGATGGAGAATCTTCCAGAATTTTCCATTTCTGCGGACACCAAGTTCTCAGACATCATTGTTCCGACACTAGACACTGTGCGCAGCGCCTTCGTCCTGGAACTTCTGCTGACAAATCATCGAACAGTGAGTGTAGAGAGAAGGGGAGGGCTGCAATTCTCTGTTCTTTTTGTTTGTTTCTTTTTGTATGTGTTGCATTTCTAAGTGTACCTGAGATTTCTGTTGTTGTTACTGCAATACCAAGAGGCTGATTGATTGATTGGTTGTTCGGTTGATTGATTGATTGATTGATTGGTACATTAGTACGTACAAATTAGTCCTACACCAAACGAAAATGCTGTAATATTTTGCTGCCATTTCTATGGAGCAAGTTGTACAATGGAATGTATTGTTTGTGCACAGGTGTTGTGTGTTGGTCCAACTGGAACAGGGAAGACACTTGCCTTGTCAGATAAACTGACGAAGAATATGCCGAAAGATTTCACCCCAGAATTCATCACTTTCTCTGCGAAGACGTCAGCCAATCAGACGCAAGATCTCATCGATGGAAAACTTGACAAAAGGTTTCGATTAATTAAATATCAACTTCTTAATTTATCGCTGATTTATTTTAGTCATTTATTGTTGTTGAAATTATTGTTTATTTCTTTGGAGAATTTATCGAGTGTTTTAAGAATTGGCATTCTTAAGCGTTTTGAATTTTTATTGTTTATTTTAATTGCTAATAATTATATTCTAACCTTTGTGTTACCATTTTTTAATGTCTGATGTAAAACTCCGCCAGAGTTTTTTTCTCAAGAAATTGGAAGTCACTGAGCTGTCTATTTCAGTCTCCCAAAGTAAGTAAGTGTGTGTTACCAACTTACCATGATTCCACATAAAACATTTCATCTTGCATACTCAATGTGACTGCTACTGGTTTTCCCTGATCTGTCAATTTTCAACTTAATGGATTACGATTTTCTATAGAGTTATTATAAGGATAACTCTTTTTGCGTCATTTATATGGACTGTTCTTTGGTGTTAGACGTAAGGGTGTATATGGCCCACCTCTTGGTAAGACGATCATCTTTTTCATCGATGATCTCAATATGCCGGCGCTCGAGGTCTATGGAGCGCAGCCACCAATCGAACTCATTCGACAATGGATGGACTTCAGAGGATGGTATGACCGGAAGGCAATCGGTAAGTAAATCACGTTCGGGTGGTAGATGATGAGGATGAGACCACAGACTCTAATTATATTATTATTATTTATTATTATTTATTATTAGATGTAAATGTAATCGAATTTTTATATAGCGGCTGTCTATGGCCCCGACCCTGAGGGTGAGATCCTTCACCACCGCTCACCCACTTGAATGGACGCCACGCCATTTAGGTCCCCATGTGTTAGCTCGAGATTTTGAATCTCTGAAATAGCCACCTTCGGGATTCGAACCGCGGCCTCACGCTCTCTTTCACAGATGCGCGGCCGCCAGCTCTCTTACCAAGGTAGCTAACTGGGCTAACATCATTATTAACTATTATTATTATAGACAATAAACTGACTTATTTCATTTAATATAATCAAGGAATTCATATTGCGCATTATTAGGATGGGTTTCCAATGTCTTCGTTGTTCTTGGTATCATCAATATAACTGTTACTTTTGTTATTATTGTGTAGATCATCTTGAAGGGGCGTTAGAATTAATCTCCTATGTGAATGAATGAATGAATGATGTATACTATAAAGGTGAAAAGTTTTTCTTCAGATGAATGGATGCTGCTTTTCTTTATTCAAATTCAAATACGCCGGTAGTTGAGACATTACCTGATGTAAACACTTGAGTGATGCTTTTGTTAGGTGAGTTCCGCAACATGGTGGATGTGAACTTTGTGTGTGCGATGGGTCCACCGGGCGGAGGTCGTAACCCCGTGACCCCTCGTCTGATGAGACACTTCAACTATCTGGCCTTCACAGAACTCGAAGATCCAAGCAAAGCAAAAATCTTTGGCACCATTCTCAACGGGTGGATACGTAAGTTCATTCATTCATTCATTCATTTATTCATTCATTCATTCATTCATTCATTCATTTGTTTAATGAATTTATATAGCGCCTCTGAAAGGGGACTAGAGCAGCGACTATACTTTTGCAAATATCTGCTATCAATTTTGTTCATGGAAAACCATGTTTTGGCCCTGGTTTTGAAAACTTTGTCAAATCGTATAATTCAGATAAATGAATAGACCATATTCTTCTTATTCAAGTTGACACTAAACTGCATAATAACATTCTGACCTTCAGCCGTCAAATATAAATATTTTGCTATTTGATATATTTATTTGAACATGAAATGACAGTTGACATCATATTTATTATAGGTCAGTGCAGAGAGCACCGATGAGTAGTTATAGTGAAGTGGCACTCTATTAATTCTCAGAATGAATGCTGACCGTGTGTTTCATTATAGAATCTGCTGCAGAAACATCGGTTCATGGTCCTAAGATTGTGCAGACATGCATTGAAGTCTACAACACGATAACGACTCAACTGCTGCCGACTCCTTCAAAGAGTCACTACACTTTCAACCTTCGAGATCTGTCGAAGGTCTTCCAAGGGATGCTTATGGCAGACGCTGCAAAAATAGATGTATGAGTTAATTAATTAATATTTATTATCTTATAATATTTTATTTTTAAATAAGTTGACGTGATTGCCGTAAGTGACCATTCTGCTTGCAGTTGTCATTGCTTTAGCTTTTCTTTTTTAGCTGGCCTGCAAGAATTCGCTAGATGCTATGGTTATTCAAAAACTATGATGATTATTGACTATCCAATTTGTTAATTCATGGAGAATTTTTAAATTTCATTTATTACCTTTTAGTATTGACTTTAGTGACTTGTTTGTATTATTGTTCTGATAATTATATGGTTAGAGAATAAATAAATAAATTAAATTTAAAAAGAAATTCTCTTCTTAACCGATGGACTTGTGTTTTTATTATAGACTCTTCCAGATCTCCTGCGGCTTTGGTTTCACGAGAGCCAGAGAGTTTTTGCCGATCGTCTCGTGAATGACGACGATCGCAATTGGTTCAGTGCGCTTCTTAAAGACCAGATGAAGACCAACTTCAGCGTAGAGATGGAAGAAGTCGTCACATCCGATATGCTCCTCTATGCAGATTTTGCTGGTGACGCTTTTGATGCTAGGCCGTATGTTGAAGTTAAAGACCATGCGAAGGTTGGCTTTGGAGGACTTTCTTTAGCTTAGAGCCTTAGACCATTAAAAACTTTAAACTATATTGCATGCATGTATCTACTGTGCGCTGACATTTTGTGTAAGATGTTTATAGGGTGGAATTTTTACACATTTGAGTTTAATTTTTTTTGCCCCTATTCTTACTTGACTGATTTGAACACTTTGTCCTGCTGGTTAGATTGACCAAATCTCATGGGTTTTCTTTTATTGTCCCACTCTATGGAACCATATTTGCAATTAGAAAAATTAATATTTATGATTATGCATGTTGATTGCAATTAGAAAACAAAATAGTATGGTAATGCCTGAGGATTTCGATTAGATATATGGTACAATGATGCATAACAATTGGGATTTTATAGAGTGGGATGATTAACGCATATAGCACTAGTGTATTTCTGTTAATTTCAGTTGACGAAGACATTGTCTGACTTCCTCGATGACTACAACCAGGTGAATACGGCTCAGATGCATCTCGTTCTCTTCATGGACGCTATCAAACACCTCTGCCGCATCGGTCGAATCATCCGACAACCGCTCGGAAATGCTCTCCTGCTCGGCGTTGGGGGAAGTGGAAGACAGAGTCTCACCAGATTAGCCGCTCACGTGTGAGTATTTTATCACCAACATAACTCATTTGTATTTAACGTTTTTTTTACATTATACTTGAATGAACTCATATCATCATTACATATCAAGCAAGTAAGCAAGCATTAAGTATAAATGGAGTGCTACAATGGCAGCAATTTGAGAGCAGGGTTTGGGCCCGATTTCAAGTATGCAACTGCTTACATCAATTGTTTAGTTTTAAGCATTAAACTTATTAAATTGAACAGAGAATGATAGTATTTTAGCCAAATTAACACTTGAAAATTCAATATCAGTCCTACAATTCAGAATATAGGTCAAGGCAATTGACACCAAGGGTGGTGTGCTGAGATATTTTCGTTTTTGATGAAGCATTATGTGGGAAATACAGTGAGAAGAAATTCTGCAGTTGCTTTCATTGCCATTGCTGTGGAAAGAGGTGAAAGGGGTAAGAGAGAAGGAAGGATGCAATATGGGTGGAGGGAATTACAGGGAATTTTTCCTCAAAGGGACATTCGGCTCATTATAAAACAGTGTTAATGTCATTATTTTAAATTTATAGTAGTAAATTTTTAAATACGTTACATGAGTGGTATTTGTGAAGTGTTCTGATTGGCATTTGCTTATAGGTCGGAGTATGACCTGTTCCAGATTGAATTATCTAAAAACTACGGTGTAACAGAATGGCGAGATGACCTCAAGAAGGTCATGCTGAAGGCGGGCCTTGAAAACACTCCTGTCGTCTTTCTCTTCAGTGACACTCAGGCTAGTAACTCGCATTTAGAAAAAGATCATTTGCAATTAAGGTCTTTATTAGTAAACTTAGCCAGAAATGATGACACGTGATAACAGAGGAAGCAGTATGATAGATACAAGCACTTAGATGGACTTAACAGAAAAATCCACCACTAAATTGAATTTGTGCTTTTCCTGTTGTAAGGTTTTGCAAAGACGAATTTCTAATTTTTATCATTTTATGGTCAATTTAACAATCCTTTAAGTTTACTTTGACAGCTGTCGTCTTGCTAAACACTTTCGCTTACCGGTAACTAATTTCTATTTATAGATTATTTTTGAAACCTGTATGGGTGAATAAAGGGCTACTTGAGTTTTACCCTTTTATTGTTCATTTGATTACTATATTTGTTTTTAATCTATCATGTTTAGATAAAGCATGAGTCATTCCTGGAAGATCTGAACAACATTCTAAACTCTGGTGATGTTCCAAACATCTATGTAACTGAGGAACTGGACAATATATACACAGCGATGAAGCCAATCGTGCAAGATGCTGAACTGCAGCCGACCAAGACGAACATGTTCTCCACTTATACGAAAAGAGTGCGCTCCAATCTGCACACCGTCATCACTATGAGGTGATCAGGTGTTCTCTGCAGTTTAGTTTATCTTTTGTATGACATTATTGGGGCGCGGTGGTGTAGTGGTGGCATCGTTGCCTTGAAGCCAGAAGGTTCAAGGTTCGAATCCACCCCAAGTCACTGCGTAGGGACCTTGGGCAAGTCCTTCACTCACAATTGCTCAGCGCTTCGGCGTGAAACTTCGATGCAGTGTCCGCTCTGCAGTCGGGAGCGCCTCTGAGTAGGGATCTTGAAGGGGCGCTATAACAAGTACACATGCATACATACATACATACATTCAGTGTGGTCTTTTTCATTCATTCACTCATTCGTTCAATTATTTATATAGCACCTCTTCAAGGAAACTACTCAGAGGTGCTCCAGATTCCAGCACGACTAAGAAGAACAGTTTTCAATTGGTAATAGAATGCATCAGAGAGTGACCTATGGACAAGGAACATCTTTAGAGGGAAGCCATTGCATTCCACCGAGCCAACAACATTCTCTGTAATCGCGTTTTGGTGTTGTCATGTCGGGAGCGCTTCTGAGGAGCTTTTCCTGAAGTGGTACTACAAAAATTTATGATTACGATGTTGATGATGATGGTGAGTAGTAATGATGATGTCACCCGATTTTTATTTCACACGATTAAACACGGGCATGTATGTTTTCAGTCCCATCGGCGAAGTTTTCCGATCACGGCTGCGTCAGTTTCCAGCGCTTGTCAACTGCTGTACGATAGACTGGTTCAGCGAATGGCCGACCGATGCCTTGCGTTCTGTGGCCATGAGGTTCCTCAGTGAACTGCCTGAGCTGGATGCTTCTGAGGAGGTTCTATCTGGCCTGGTGAGTGGTTCCATTTCACATTGTGCCTTTGAGACACTACCGTGGCTCAATCCATGTCATTTGCATATGTCCCTCCTTATGGAATGGACTTCCACCGTAAGTTTGCTCTGCCATCCTATTTGCTAGCCTTTCATCATCTTTCTCTTGCCTCAAATCCTCGCTTTTCTCTCGGTCGTTCGCACTTTGAGCACTTCTGAAAGACTCTTGCTGAGAGAAGCACTTTATAAATGGTCAAATACAATTCAATTTTAAGTAGGTAAAGTGATTTGTCTCTTAGTTCATTGTCTGCACTTATTTTTGGCATTATGGAATATACTCTCATTGTTATTAGTTTGCACACAAAATGGTTACAATTCTCAGGTTCATTGCAAATTATCTGATGAGGATAGAGATGTGCATTTGGAGATGGGGATTATGGTAATGGTTGGAGAGGGGGTTTATGGTAATGGCTGGAGAGGGGGTTTATGGTAATGGTTGGAGAGGGGGTTTATGGTAATGGCTGGAGAGGGGGTTTATGGTAATGGCTGGAGAGGGGGTTTATGGTAATGGTTGGAGAGGGGGTTTATGGTAATGGCTGGAGATGGGGATTATGGTAATGGTTGGAGAGGGGGTTTATGGTAATGGTTGGAGAGGGGGTTTATGGTAATGGCTGGAGATGGGGATTATGGTAATGGTTGGAGAGGGGGTTTATGGTAATGGCTGGAGAGGGGGTTTATGGTAATGGTTGGAGAGGGGGTTTATGGTAATGGTTGGAGAGGGGGTTTATGGTAATGGCTGGAGAGGGGGTTTATGGTAATGGTGGGAAAATGGTTTATGGTAATGGTTAACTCATTGGCATGAAGAGCTTACAGATGAGTGATCACTTCCCGCTACTCTTCCTAAGGTCGACTGTAGGATGTGATGGGTACCTTGCATGGCTGCCGACAGTTAAATTCGACTTCTCTGATCACTTGTGATCATCTGTCATAAGATGAATTGTAATCATTCTGTGTTTTGTCAGTTTGAAATTAAACAAAGATGTTTATTATTATTAATTTTATGCTTCATCTGTTCAAGAATGAGTGCCTTTTTGTGATTTTTCTTTGTTAGGTTCTGATGTGCCAGGAAATTCATTCGTCAGTGGCCATCAACTCAAAACGTTTCATGCAGGAATTGAATCGATACAACTACGTCACTCCAACCAGTTATCTCGAACTTCTCGGAATCTTTAACAAACTGATGACGCTGAAAACAAACGAACTTAGAACGGCCAAGAACAGAACCAAAACAGGGCTTGATAAGGTCTCAATTGACGATGATGTTTTCTAGCGCTTAAATTGTTAACATGAAATGAATACGTTATACTAATAAACAAAAAAACTCAGTGGTTTGAGTGAGCAGGGGGAAGTGCTGAATGTGTGAGCAGTGGGAACGCTTATGAAGAGTTTTATTGGAACGCATGTGTTTCCAGGGTTCAATCATGATGAGCAGTGGGAACGCAAGCCAAGAATTTCGAGAGCAGTAGGCACGTCGTTCCCACCCACTTTTCACCCTGACAACACTATTGATGAACTCACGTTAATATAAATGCAGCCTACTTGATTTTATATAGGGGCTGTATGGCCCTGATTGTCCTCATTTGTGTGAATTTGAAGCTGTTATAGTGCTATGTAAATGTCATTGTGCCCATTCAAAAGGACAAGCGGTGGTGAAGGAAATCTCTTAAATAAATCACCTTCATGAGGTGAACTGCAATCTGTCTGCTTTCTTACACAGAGAAGTATGGGATGCGGTCTATAACTAATGTAACTAACTGGTGCAGAGAGAGATGCCATTTTGCTCGATGTGATTGCTTTTAATTGCTCTAGCTAACTTCTAATTATGATCATTGAAACCCAACCAGAATGTGCAATTGTGCTGACTGGGAGTTTTTGAAATGCTGATGTATTTGCATGTGAACAGTTGCTGAATACGTCGGAGGAGGTGGTAAAGCTCCAGGCTGAGCTGGAAAGAATGCGACCTCAACTGGAGGAAGCTGTGGAGGAGTCGAAGGCAACTGTTGTGAAGATCGAGGAAGATACGGTAAGGATATCTTACGTACATTCATACAACCTTCTATTTCTATTTCTCCATTTCTATAGCGCTCCTTCAAGCTGCCTACTCAGAGGCGCTTCCGACTGCAACGCGGACACTGCATCGGAGTTTCACACCAAAGCGCTGAGCGAAGTACTTGCCCAAGGTCCCTACGTGGCGATTTGAGGTGGATTCGAACCTTGAACCTTCCGGCTTTAAGGCAACGACGCCACCACTACACCAACGCGCCCCACCTTACGCAACTTGATATGATATTGACTGTACCTCACTAGTTTGCTTGTAGCCAATCATTCTCATGAGACAAATTGCTTAAGTCTGGTTCGTAATGTCTGTGACCTTGCTTTCCTGGTCGCTGTAGTAATTTTGAGATTACTATTACGATTACAACAAAGCATTCTCTTTTGCATTTACAATATGAATTGTAAAAACGAGAAATCTTGTATTCAGCAACAGAACACGACTTCATTGTGCAACCATGTTGCCACACAGTACTCTTAACGTGTCTTCCAAAAGCACAATATTAAAATGTTCTGGTATGTTCTTGAATGAAGTGATTGAGCTTGCTTCTGCACGTAAGTATTCCAAGAAAGTTAGTTAACTTGTTTTCATCAGAATGAGATTGTGATTGATGGTTTGAGGAAGTTATTGGGCTTATTTTTATCAGAAAGAGATTGGGCTTGTTTTTTAGAAAGAGATAGGGTTTGTTTTTATTAGAAAGAGATTGGACTTGTTTTTATTATAAAGAGATTGGGCTTGTTTTTATTGGAAAAAATTGGCTTGTTTTTATTAGAAAGAGATTGGCCTTGGTTTTATGAAGCAGATAAGCTGTGCCATTCTAGCTAAGAAGTTATTGGGATTGTTCTGTGAGGAAGTTGTCTTTTTTTATTGTAATGTGATCAGGGGCTTGTTTTATGAGCAAATAATTGGGCTTGTTTTTGTCAGAAAGTGGCAGAGGAAACGAAAATGGTAGTGCAGACAGAGGAAACACAGGCAGCTCAGAAGGCTCGAGAGACTCAGGCGATTGCAGATGATGCTCAGAAAGATCTTAACGAAGCGCTGCCTGCACTCGTAAGTTTTGATTCACTTGTCAAATAACAATATACTTAACCCATGATAGAAATGGTAGAAATGAAAGAAATATCAAATACCTCTCTAAAGTTTGAAAGCATTAATAATTATTAATACAGGTATTCATTATTTATTGGCATTTATTAGCATAACATCACATTTTATTCGGTAACCAACTTATTACAGATCGTAATTGCATCATATTTTGTCGAATATGTTCATTTACGTATGAGACCCAAAAGCCAAAGTTCCGCAAGCCAGGGCCACCTAAGATCGTTTGACTTGAACGTTGGCTTTGCGCTTAAGAAGTTCGTCCACTATGTTATTCCTGAGAGCCAGATAAAGGCATGCACTTTGTTTTTTTAGCCTCAGCATATGAGATAGGTGACCTGTTCTTTCCCTTTCAAGATAAGAATAAGCTGTTCAGTCTACAGTCTGCGATTCATGTTATTGCTTTTGTATTCGAGTTCCATGAAATTTGTGTCAAGATTTCTGCACCACCTGTGCTTCCTAGCCAACTAATTTATAAAGAGTACACCGATTGTATATACCTTGGGGCGGGGTGGTGTAGTGGTGGTGTCGTTGCCTTGAAGCCGGAAGGTTCGAGGTTCGAATCCACCTCAAGTCGCCGCGTAGGGACCTTGGGCAAGTCCTTCACTCGCAATTGCTCAGCGCTTCGGCGTGAAACTTCGATGCAGTGTCGGCTCTGCAGTCGGGAGCGCCTCTGAGTAGAGTGCTTGAAGCGGCGCTATGACAAGTGCACATACAAACAGACAAACTGTCCGTGGGAAGATAAGACGGCGAGGGAGAGGACTGGCCACACATACACTCGTATGCCGAGGCTGAGAAAATGAAGTTGCTAGCACTTTATACCCATATGGCCGCCTCAGAGTTGGTTCTCTGGGAAGCAGTTTTGCAACGGAAATTCTGAACTATCTTTTGTTTACATTCGAATTGGCTTGAATATTGACGTTGGTTTGATTTGTGTTGTGTAGGATGCTGCCCTTGTCAGCCTGAAGACGTTGAAACGAGACGACATCGTAGAAGTTCGTGCAATGCAGCGACCACCAGAGGGCGTTAAGATGGTCATTGAAGCGGTGTGTATCATGAAAGGAATCAAGCCAAAGAAGGTCCCTGGCGAAAAGGTCAGAATCATCTTGGGTTATTCTCATTTTTGAAAAGTTCTGTCTTAACTTTGTCTTCTTCCCCCAGTCTTGTTGTCCTTCCTCAAGCGAGACCGTCAATGGGTTCTGTCCATTCTCTAGCTTTAGGCTATTGTTTTGTCTTGTTTTGTCTCGTCTTGCTATTTCGGCTACGATATTAATTATATTCTAAGTATTCCATTCATATTCAGTTGACTAAATGGTTTTTGTGGAACATGACTGGATTTTTGTGACCCCTTCCTCTAGTCTTGAGGTTAATTTAGTGTACCTGGGCGTTTTGCATAATTGTAACTCCTTTGAGAAACCCCTCAGACCAGGTTGTACTACTTTGTTTGATTGTTGTCTGACTTTATTTGAGGTCTTTGTGTAAACTCTTTGCAATTGGTTAAGTCTTTTGAGATGCCTAGACTTCTTTCTGCACTGTGAAGTCCTATCATTTCTCTGCCTTGTCTTTCTTTGCAATGCATGCTAACTCCACCTTTCGTTTCCTTACCTTATGTTATAATATTTTCTCCTTGCCTTATTATATCTCACCGTCCCGATGTATTTGTTGCCTTACACTAAATATTTGTCAAGATTTCCTTGTCATTCCATGCATTACATAATGTACCACACCATGCCTTGCTTCATCGCTTTATCATACCTTACCCAGACATAGCTCATCTTACTGCATCCTAATTTGCCTGACCATGCAATAAATTTCCTCATCTATGACAGCTGAATGAAAAGAAGGATGACTACTGGGAAGTGGGCAAAAAGGATCTCAGCGATCCTCACAAATTCCTCGAGGAATTGTTTACGTATCGCAAAGATGAGATCACCGATCAGATCATAAAGAACATTCAACCGTACATCGAAAGCGAATCGTTCACTCCCACAGCCATTGAGAAGGTTTGCTTTTAATGTCTGCTACCTGTGCATTTAATTGTTTTGTTGTTCCACTTTTTCGATATTGGCTCATACAAATGGGCTCAAATACATGTATTATTAAGAAGTATAGCAAATGAAAATTACTACTTTAAATGCTGTTTTGAAAAAACTTACCGATGCATAAAATTGTATGTGAATTTCAGAGCACTTTATGAAGTTTTCATCAGTTGGTTGAACATTATGGGACACGGTTGTGTGGTGGGTATGTTCGTTGCCTTGCAGCCAGAGGGTTTCTGGTTCGAATCCACCTCAAGCCGCTTGGGCAAGTCCTTCACTCATAATTGCTCAGCACTTCAGCGTGAAACTTCGATTCAGTGTCCGTGCTATAGTCGGGAGCGCTTCTGAGTAGGAATCTTGAAGGTGCACTATAACAAGTGCACATGCAAATATAGTAGACTATGCTGAGTCCAGGTTCCCTCCCACGATGTTAATTTACTTTTATTCAAGGTATCTGTTATGCTTTTTTGTGGGATGTAGGTGTCGAAGGCTTGCACATCGATCTGCCTCTGGGTTCGTGCAATGTACAAGTATCACTTTGTGGCGAAAGCCGTTGCTCCGAAGAGGGAGGCAATGCGCATTGCCCAGGAAGACCTTGCAGAGACGCAGAGGATCCTGGACGTGGCAAAGCAGAAGCTCAGGGATGTCGTTGAAGGACTCGCTACACTTCAAGCCAAGTACGACGAGTGTGTGCGGAAGAAAGAAGAATTGGACTTCAAGACAAAGGAATGTGAGGCGAGACTTCTACGTGCGGACAAGGTCAGTTGGTTGGCATTTTCACAAATCACAGGTTAAATGCAATTTCGGATTTAGGCTACTTCGGATTTGAGTAATTTTATTAAATTATGTGATTTGCTTCAGGTTTCACTTGTTGTAAGATAAGAACTTTTCCTTTAGCTTTCTCAGATTTTACCATGTGATTTATTATTTATTTATTGTTCATTCTTCGTGCATGATAATTATTGACTGATTTGATAACTTTAGGTTTCACGCATTACTATTATGCGATTAACTCTAGATTTCATGCTTATCTCACCTGATGTACCGTATTTGAGATTCTTGCATTATTTATCTTTGGCTTTATCACAGTTAGGCATTTATCATATTATATTCTACAAATTTTTTAGCTAAACCCGTTTAATATTTAGAGTGAATTACGCAAAATATGGTTTTTATTTTAGTTGATTGGAGGCTTAAGTGATGAGAAAGGTCGATGGTTGGAGACGGTTCAACGTCTTGACAAGACTCTTGATAACATCGTTGGAGATATTCTCGTTTCGGCCGGTTTTGTGGCATATCTTGGATCTTTCACTGTGAGCGACAATTCTTTGCTAACTATTAACATAATCTTTAATATAGAATGCTTACATAATCAATGTGATAATACTGATTATGATTGTCATAAAAATCTACTTTCTGGTATTGTTTTCATATAAAACACAATTACTGTGACAGTGTTGGTTCTGTAAAACCTCCCGTATATACTTACAGTGATACTCGGTAGTTAAGCGTTAGACTCGAAATTTCTCGTGCAGAATATCTTTGAATTGCAGTACATTAATTCAAGTGCAAGGACTGAATTATGATGGGATACCAATAATATATATAAGCAAGAAGATAAGCAATGAAGAGGTCTACAGAATGTTACATTTTACTGAGAACCTTACGCAGAAGGTTATCCAACAAAAACTGAGATTGTTTGGACATAATATCTGCAGAATGACAGATGACAGAAAGATGAAGACTCTGATGTTTGGAATAATGGAGGGCAACAACAAAAGAGGAAGGCCACATCGAGAATGGGCGGATGACATTATGGATTGGTGTGGAAAAGACCAACAGAAGTTGGGACATGCGGCTCAGGACAGACTCGAGTGGAGAGACATTGTGAAGAAAGCATCGGACACCTCCAGGCATTGAGCCCACGATTGTTGATGATGAAGATGACATATATATAATATAATATAGTATAATATGATGCAATATAATATAATTTTGCAATATGATATAATGTAATTATTATATAATATGAATGATAAATGATTATGATGATGAGTGAAAGTGTGTTGTACTTGTTGCTTAGGGTGAGTACCGCGTGCAGATGGTGAACGGTTGGATAGATGCACTGAAGCTGCACAAGGTGCCCCACAATGAACAGTGCACCCTAACGGAAACTCTGAGCGACCCCGTGCGTGTGCGCAGTTGGCAGATAGCGGGACTTCCAAAGGACAACCTGAGCGTCGAGAATGGAGTGATCGTCCAATTCACTCGACGTTGGCCGCTCTTCATTGATCCACAGGGGCAAGCGAATAAGTGGATCAAGAATCTTGTATGCTTCCCTATCTCATTCAATCTATCTGTTTGTCTGTGTTTTTGTCTGTCTGTTTGCCTGTCTGTCTGTGTGTATGTATGTCTTTCTGTCTGTTCTTCATGGATCCACAGGGACAAGCCAACAAGTGGATCAAGAGTCTTGTACGCTTCTTTATCTCATTCAATCTGTTTGTCTATCTGTCTGTCTGTCCGTCCGTCTGCTCGTCCATTTGTCTGCCTACCTTTCTTCCTGTCTGTCTACCTTTCTGTCTGTGTGTCTGTCTGTATGTATATTGGTCTGTCTGCTTGCGTGCCTGTCGGTCTGTCTTTCTGCATGCCTCTTGCTCTGCATATTTGTGTATTCTTCCAGTATGTCTCTGGTTTGTATTTCTATCTGTTTTAGTTCTATAGACTGTCTGCCTGCTTGTTTGTCTGCTTGTCTCTGTCGGTCTCTATTTGTCTGTATACCTTTCTGTCTAGGTCTAAGCATGCATCTATATGCTTGCATCTGTCTGTATCCTTTGGTGTCTCTGTTAATCTGTCTATCTGTCTTTCTTTCTCGTTACAAATGTCTTGTGCCCAAAATATTTTATATATGGTAGATCTGCACATTTTCACCTTTTGTATTTTGTTAAATTGACATGCAAATTTAGAGTTAGGTAAAAAGGCAGCCTGGTTGTTGTTTTATCTTTAGGCTTTAACGTGAACTGTGTTTTGTTGTCACTGTCGTTGTGATCTTTTAGGAGAAAGAGAATGGCATGGATGTTGTGAAGCTGTCTGATAAGGACTTCTTACGCAGCCTGGAAAATGCCATCCGCTTTGGAAAGCCTTGCCTTCTGGAAAATGTTGGAGAGGAACTGGACCCAGCTCTTGAGCCTGTCCTCCTGAAACAGGTGACTGGAAATGCCAACATTTTTCTTCTATTATGGTTGATATCACTGTATTTAAGTAAAGTAAAGTGAAGTAAAAAAAATAATAAATAATAATATCTTTTCTTTAATTAAACGCCTGCAAGACGCACTGCGCTTTACATTTACAGGTTATGCAATAATCTTAATTAAACTTAACTACCAACTGAACAGACAGCTTTGTAATTACACGGCGCCGATGGCAGCCTACAAAGCAAATCCGCCCAACGGGGGCTCGAACCTGCAACCTCTCGCACTCTTGGCCAGCGTGTTAACCATTACTCTACCGGGGCCCCCCCCAAAGTGAAGCTTAAGTAAATATTTTGCCAAAGATGATAATTTATAATTTAATATTCTGTACTGGATAATGCACCATGCAAAAACATGCAGTGTAGCACTAAATATGAACTTTTCAGCATTGTTCCATTTCATGTGCAGCCTCTTACAAAAGTATCATAGGGCATATCCCATGACAATTTTGTGTAAACGTGTGTAAACGTGTCCTCACTAAATATGAAATGGTTACATGCGGATTTCTTGTGCTGTTTATTTAAAGACATACAAATTGCAAGGCAGCCTTGTGATCAAACTGGGAGATGCTGTGATACCGTACCACGAAGACTTCAAGTTCTACATCACCACTAAGCTGCCTAATCCTCACTACACTCCAGAGACATCAACCAAAGTTACTCTCGTCAATTTCACGCTGTCTCCAAGGTACACGTAACACATTCAATTGTCCAGTCCTACTGTAATTGCAATCAAGATCTGGAGTGCCGCTCAGGCAGCATTTCAAACCTGGCCGAATGTTTGCTGACAAGCAGGAGAGTTTGAAAATGATGATGTTGCTGAAACCTGGTTACCAAGCAGATAAGAAGATGCTAAAATTGACTCCGTATTTATAGGACCTTATCTTTTCAGATTTTTTACTTTCAAATGTTATTTGACCAGAGAGGCTAATTGGGTAGACATTCTGCCCAGCCCAACATTCTGAATAGCCTGACATTCTACCCAGCCCAACATTCTTCCCAACCCAGCATTGGGAACATTCTGCACAATCACAAAGATTATAATATACAGAAATAATCTAGAAATTGTTTATACATGCATTACTATCATATAAAACGGACTTTTTAAAATATCAGTTGTTGACTCTCATTGTTGTTGTTGATTGACTGTAGTGGTCTTGAGGACCAGTTGCTTGGTCTTGTGGTTGCGGAGGAAAGACCGGATCTTGAAGACGCCAAGAACCATCTGATTGTGAGCAACGCGAAGATGAAGCAGGAGCTGAAAGAGATCGAAGATAAGATTCTCGTGCGACTCAGTACGTCGCAAGGAAGTCCGGTTGATGACATCGACCTCATTCAAACACTTGAGGCGTCGAAGATTAAGTCGCAAGAAATAAAGGTTTTGACATTATTGTTTCCCATTCTATTCACACAATTGCTTTCAGAGCGTCTTTCTCATCTTCACTGCCAAACCTGACTGTAATGTTTGGTTCTCTCTCTCAATCATTCTCTGTGTTTTCGTCTGTGATACTCTTCCTGTACAGTGTCTAACATCTGCTTAGTGGATGAATTTCTCGATTATCATTTCTGCATGTGTGTTTTCTTGTTTAAATTAGGGCTGTTGATTAATCGCTTTGACATGTAACTGGGTGTGGTGTGTCACCTAGATTTGTCTCTTTTCCTAAATTAAATGAAGATTATTATAGAAAAAAAGTATCAAGCCATCTCATGATCCATCTCTGTATATATAGCTCTGTTTGATTGTCTTGTTATGGCACCTTGTGAAATTTTTTAAGTTGCTTTACTAATAACCGTATACACACGTGACATACATGAATACGATTAATAGCTGTCAAATACTGAGGACGTGACTCTGATGTCGTCATGTTTTCTAGACGAAGGTCTCGATAGCCGAGCAGACGGAGAGAGACATTGACGTGATAAGGAGCCAGTACATCCCCGTGGCCGTCAACACTCAGATCCTCTTCTTCTGCGTCGCTGACCTTGCAAGCATCGACCCCATGTACCAGTATTCGCTGGAGTGGTTTATCGGAATCTTTCTTGGCAGCATCAGCAATGCAGAACCAGGAGGTCAGTAATTGCTGCTTCGAATAAGAAGATCATACATCATGTAGGAAATCTACTAACTAATCAGCATTTTCAGATTGTTTCGTGAAGTATTCATTCATTCATCTATTCATTCATTCATTTATTATGAGGGTTTCATATAGGACCCCTTTGAGGCTACTACTCAGAAGCACTCCCGACCCAACCTCAGCTAAAGAGGACAGTTTTAAGATTGTGATAGAATGTGTTAGGGGACCCTTGGTGGCAGTATGTTGGGACTATAAAATATAGATAAAAAGTGCTTCATATGTATGTATTTATGTATGTCTGTATGCATTTGTGTGTGTTTGTGCAATGCTGTACATAAATTTATTACAAATATATACAGGTGTATCGGTATGGTCGGTAGATGCAAACTAAATATACAAAGCATACATATCTAAGATATGTACGTTTGCATCAAGGTATTTATAATAGTGCTTCTTTAGAACTCCACAAAGGCAGTATTAACTATGATCCTTCATACCGGTGATGTGAATTGCATATTTCTATTGTTAATTTATATTTTTGCATTTTTTTTAGCTGTATAGAAACATGTTCCTGGTCTGTAAAAGCCAACCAGAGAGTTCCTAGGATCATGCTTAGTAGGGTCACAAACAGTCAAAAACAGAGTATGTAATAATAATAATAATTAAAATCAAAATATTATCAGATCAAGTGGACTTCAATACGAAAAGAACTCGAACGAAAAACATTATATGCATTAAGAATTCTGGACTTGTTTGCAAAATGTGAAGCTAATAGTTTTCTGTTTCTGTTTTTGTTTTCTTGCAGAAAACATTGAGAAGCGTAGCAAGAACATCAACGACTACTTCACATTCAGCCTGTACTGCAACGTCTGTCGAAGTCTGTTTGAAAAGCACAAGCTGCTCTTTGCGTTCCTTCTTTGCGTCCGCATTCTTCAGCATCAAGGACTTATCGACATGGTACAGAATCTCAATGTATTACTTGGAAGAGAGAGGCAAATAGACAGAAATATACACCAGCAGACATACACAGACATATATAGACAGTCGGAAGGAAATAAGTTCGTTGCATTAGTCTGGGTTTTAATAATTTAATGTAACATGTTGAAGAGATACAGTGTGTGAAGAACTTTTACATTTTCTTGTATTAATGAGTTCATCCATTCTCCTGCTCATCTAGAAATCAACAAGTGGTCCCTGTTCTTGGCCAAAGTCACATATAAACTAACATCTATATCAGTTCATCAATGATCATAACATACGAAGAAATATTAATATAAAAATTCACTCTTTTTATATCCATTAATATTTTTAATTGCAGGATGAGTGGCGCTATCTGTTGGCTGGTGGTACGCATAAACCAAAGGATCTTCCGAACCCGTCTCCAGACTGGATCTCGGAGAGGTCGTGGGGAGAAATCTTGACGCTCCCTTCGCTGCCAAAATTTGCTTCATTTGCTGCAGATTTCCGCCAGTACTTGAGAGACTTCAAGGACATTTTTGACAGCACTGACCCACACAGGTCAGTTGGAAATGTCGCAACAAACAAAGCCTCTCGATTGAGACATATCAGTCATGGCATAACTTTATAAGAACTAACAATCGCTCATGGACTATCCCTACTGATTAAAAAGTTTTAATTTTAATAATATTATTAATTGTTTCACAAAAGTAACAGAAGGAATGACATTGAAACTAATTGTAACTTCTTTATGACCTCTGATCTGGTTCTTGTGTTTCAGAGAGAACCTGCCAGGCAGTTGGCAGGACGCGCTGTCTGATTTCCAGAAACTCCTTGTCCTGCGCTGTCTTCGACCGGACAAAGTGACCAACGCCATGCAGGACTTTGTGGTCAGCCACCTTGGCCAGCGCTTCATCGAACCTCAAACTGCCGACCTTAACCTTGTCTTCAAGGATTCATCGGCCACTACACCACTCATCTTCATTCTGTCGCAGGGAACAGATCCAGCGGCTGATCTATACAAATTCGCGGAAGAAATGAGATTTGCTCGGAAGCTGACTGCCATCTCACTTGGACAAGGACAGGTCAGTGGCAGGAGACGAACACTATTTTCACAGACTAAATTGCCACCTACAGAGTTATGTGCATTGGGTCTCTAAGAGGTTTTTATACGGCATTTGGTTTTTTCAGTACAATACAAGACTTTAATACAATACAATACAATGCAATTAATTACTTTTCACTTTAAGTGTTCCATTCACATTCAGTCAACTAGATGCTTTATCACGGAGTGCGACTAGATTCTACTGAGAATAAGTGACAGTTTTCCAGGATAACAATATTCGGAATCTCATTTTATCGTTTTATTGTTAAATGACAGGATTTTATTTTTAAAGTGAATCGGGTAGCCAATGCAGCTCATCGTTTAAGTTTTGACATTCTAAAGTTCAGTGGAGTTGGCTGATCTATTATTTACCATATTACAAACGTTTTAGTTTTATAGGCAATTATTTCATTTAAATTTTAGACGACTTAAAAATACTGTTGAATGAAATGTGTCTCGTAGGGACCACGAGCAGAAGCAATGATCCGTGAATCGATGGAGAGAGGATTGTGGGTATTCTTCCAGAACTGTCATTTGGCGCCCAGCTGGATGCCTACACTCGAACGACTTATTGAGCAAATCAACCCAGACAGGGTATGCTCACAACTTAGTGCTTGCGCTTCAGCATTTTTACTTTACTTCATAGATAATTATTATAATCGTATCGTAATCGTAATCTCGAGACTTCTACAGCGCCCACAAAAGCCAAGTCGCGGGAACCAGCTTATTCACAGGCGCTCAATCAAAACAAAATCGATAGGCAGCGGGTCAAGTCCGGAGAGTCAGGCAGGCAGATAGATGGACGGCTAAGGTGGGTGATGTTTAGAATTGAAATGACGAGGGATGTGATAAGAAGAGGAGGAATCAGGATAGGAATAGGAATAACCAGCACTTATCGATTTAGTCTTTTAGGTGAGGTCTTTTTTATTGACCAATGTCTTGTCGTGTGTATTTTTATAAATATTAGATTATATATATTTTTATTCATTCATTCAGTCATATTATCGACTTATGTAATACCCCTTGAAGAAATCTACTCAGGACCGCTCTCAGCTCAACCTAAAATATGAAAAATCTGCTTAATAACTGAAACATTGTTAATAATTTACACTAAGAAATTGAGAATTCTTAAGTATTTTAGGCAAGCTACAAAAAGTATTTGTTTTACTTAATTCTTTTGGACCTCTTCAAGCAAAATGCATTATTTTTAGGTTCACCGGGATTTCCGTATCTGGTTGACTAGCATGCCAAGTCCAAAATTTCCGGTGTACATCCTTCAGAATGGATCTAAGATGACTGTGGAGCCACCTAGAGGAATAAAAGCAAACCTCTTAAGATCTTACGCTGGTTACAACGACGACTTTCTAAACTCTTGCAACCAAAAGGTAAATAACTTGGTTTATATATTGTTAGATATCAGTATATATTGTATATGTATGTGTATGTTGGCATGCTTGCATGCATAGATGAATGCATCCATGCATATATCTATGCACGCATATCGTATATATGTACATTTTAAAAGTAATTCATCGTGTATAAGCATTAGACAAGTTTGTCTTGTTTCGACTTGAGACTTCCTAGTACACGATGGCCTGTGTTTAATTTTTTTGACCAAATGGATGAGATTTTTATTCAGTGTAATTTGAACAACAAGTGGATGCATTGATTGATGCATTGATTGATGCATTTATTGATGCACTGATTGATGCATTGATTGATGCATTGATTGATGCATTGATTGATGCATTTATTGATGCATTGATTGATGCATTTATTGATGCACTGATTGATGCATTGATTGATGCATTGATTGATGCATTGATTGATGCATTGATTGATGCATTTATTGATGCATTGATTGATGCATTTATTGATGCACTGATTGATGCATTGATTGATGCATTTATTGATGCATTGATTGATGCATTTATTGATGCACTGATTGATGCATTGATTGATGCATTTATTGATGCATTGATTGATGCATTGATTGATGCATTGCATGTCTCGTTACATCTGAGCATATGAGCATGCGCCGATTGTGGCTGCAGGCGGTCGTTCAGCGCCCTTTCCTTCGGCCTCGGCTGAGCTACGGCGCTATATAAATCGTCTTATTATTATTATTATTATTATTATTATTAATATCTGTCATCATATTGAGACATAAATATGGAGTCTTTTAAGCATCATAAACCATGATGTTTGTGGACACGTCTTCTTGTCACGAAAGATCCGACATATTACAAGCTGAAAGTTATTGGAGCACTGTGTTGAGTGCAAGGACCTAATGCCCTAAGCATACTTAGTAGCGAGATTTCAATGCTTGCTTTAATTTGTCTGAAGGAAACAAATGATGGTACCCTGCAGTTTTTAAAAATTGTTGTATAGCACTCATTTCAACATGGGATTGGCCTTATGATCTCGCAGTTCAAGTGCAGGCCAGCATTCCTCAAAATGAAAATCGCAGCTTGTCTCGTTCATGGGGGCCTACATTGGCCCGCAACCAGGGTTTAAAGTGGGTGGGAACGCGTGGGAATGGCGTTCCCACTACTCTTGAATTTCCTGGCTTGCGTTCCCACTGCTCACCATGCATGGAACCCTTGAAAAATGCATTCTCAATAAAACTTCATCAGCGTTCCCACTGCTCACATATGGCGTTCCCACTGCTTACCCAGACCACTTTAAGCACTGCCCGCAACTGATTAAAAGTTGTCACCAGTGACACAGTGTGGGCCACTCATTGTTTCGCTGCACGGCTGTTTTGGACATTCCTCAATTGTGGTAATTTTTTAGTTTTCTGGACATTGTTGCTTTTTAGACACTTGTGTTTAAACATCTTCTCCAATCGCTCTGTTTCTTCCACGGTGTCTGCCTGGAAAGACGGAAGTTTGGTCCACTTGGATTCAACATTCCGTACGAATTCACCGATGGAGACCTGAGAATCTGTGTCAGTCAACTGAAGATGTTCCTCTTGGAATACGCCGAAATACCGTACAAGGTATGTCTTGGAAAGATTCGTTTTATATGCACTTAGTTAGTCTAGCTAGTTAGTCTAACTATTGATTCAATTTAATTCCAATAACTGATTACTCCCTATAACATTAATATTTTTATTACAATGTAATTTTTGTCTATCTCGATGTACCAGGTTGCGGTTTGCCAACCTGTTTTTGCTTATTAAACGAATACACACACACACACACACTTGCATTTCAAAGTGTGTACTGGTGTAAGCAAATGTTATTGTGTATGTTATGTGTATATTAATGTTGCTGTATGTGTAAATGTGTATGTTAATATTAGTGTGTATGGTAATATTGATGTGTGTGTTAATATTAATGTGTTTGTTAAATTTTGTTTATAAATGTTAATGTGTATTTTAAGGTTGGTGCATGCTTAAAAATTATGTATGCTGATCAGTTATTAATGGGACTGGTCACCTTGGTGACAAATTACCACAGAAAGTTCAATTTATTGTCAATGTGAAAATCGGATTTTATTGACAGTTATCGCACATCTTGTGTTCCAAGTCTCGTATTCTCCGTTTTTTTTAATCTGTGCCATGATCAAATTGCGTGTCATTCATTCATCTTGTGTGAAATAATGGCTGCCCTTGCATCAAACTCATGCTGTCCACTTGTTTTGCGCTATTGACTCTGCCCCTCTCATTGCGTTCCAAAGTAGACTATACCTATGGTCATGCCCAAACAAATCTGTAATGTTGAGTTTCTTTTTAGCAGCATTTTAAAAGATGCCATGAAGGATGATTCTCATAGCATTGGACTTATCAACTGCACATACTGGATTTAGGGACTCTTAAGTGTTTTGACCATTTCATTTCAAACAAACATATTCTGCATACTTGGTGCCCTTGTAACAGCATGGCTGTGTTACGGCTCAATATAAATTGTATTTATTTATATTATTATTATTTATTTACAAAGGGTTAAACATAATGTGTGATTGGACAGGTTCTGATTTACACGGCTGGTCACATCAACTATGGCGGACGTGTGACAGACGACTGGGACAGACGTTGTCTCATGAACATTCTCAACGACTTCTACTGTTCAGATGTCCTTAACAACGATCACAGCTATTCACCATCCAAAATCTATACGCAGATCGATGCAGAAAATGACCAGAATGTACGGAAAAATATTCCGAAATAATTACATATTTTATATATTAAACTGTTAAATATACTAATTTAGTGTATGTACAGATCCTGTACCATTATTGGGCCCTTCTTATGGGATTCCCTTCCCTCAACTCTGCGTGGGACTCCTCTTTCTGGATTGCTATCCGCATCTTTGTCTCTTCATAAGACCTATTTTTCTGTCGAGGGTGGGGCTCACACTGGGAGTACTACTGAATGGCCATGGCTGTGAGTGGCATCGTAGAAATTACTAATTACATTACATTACCACTGAATTTCAATTCAGTGCTGCATTTCCTATGTACCGTACTCTATTATGTAAGTAAGTAAGTTAGTATACTCTTTATTACTCCTCCTTGCAAATGCACACTGGAACATACAGAATGAAACAAGTGTATTTTAGAACATTTATGTGACTCCTTTCTAAGGAGTGTCTCACTTTGTTCACTGTTTCTCTTTTCCGTTGTTTTCATTCAGTTGTGTTTGTTTTCTGTTGAAGGGTTACCTTGGATACATGAAGAGTCTTCCCATCAATGACTCTCCCGAGATATTTGGTCTCCACGACAACGCCAACATCACATTCGCGCAGAACGAGACATACGGGATGCTGGAAGCCCTGTTGCTGCTGCAACCAAAGAGCAGCAGCGGAGGAGGAAAGACGAGGGAGGAGGTTCGGAGCTGTTCCAGACTGCAAATTCTTTTGATTATTATTATTTTTGCAGCAAATTCTTTTGCATAGCATCTCTTCAAGCAGTGGCGTAGGCAAGGGGGGGTTTCGGGGGTTAAAACCCCCCCATTGGCTTCGGAAAAAAGGTTTTTTAAGGTTATTTTTCCGTTTAAGTAAGAAAAAATAGCAAAAAACAGGGTTTCCGGACATAAAACCCCCCCATGAAAAATTCCTGGCTACGCCACTGTCTTCAAGTTTACCTACCACGGAGCAAACCTGGGAAGCGTTGACAGTGCTAACACCAGTCTACTAAAATAAAAATTATGTCATTTTGGTCTTTACAGTACAGACATGGACGTACTTAGAAGGCTCTTCAGGTTAAAACCCAAAAATAAGCATTTTCAAATTTGTAAGTTAATTTTGTATAGTTTGCAACCATGTCCATTGGAACCCCTCCCCTTCCAAATGAAAACCAAACCCCAAATTTTTTCTGACTACATCCCTGAGTATGGATATTTGTTTTAATTATCGTGGTCAATCATCACCACTGCTCATCTGAATAAAGTTTGGTGTGTGATTTTGTTCATGTTAAAATTTTAATTTAATTTTCTCAACATTTATTTTGACTGATTGTTTTTGAAGATCGTGGAGGAAATGGCACGATCAATATTAACCGAAGTTCCACAGGAAATTCCAATCGAACCGGTTATTTCCAAGTTTCCCGTTCTTTATGAACAGTCGATGAACACGGTTCTCGTTCAGGAGATTCTCAGGTTCTTGTTTTCATTACGCTGTTTTATTTAATTGTTATCTTTTCTGTCTCCTTTGTTGTTTTCATTATTATTTAGGATTGCGTTTGCGAATTTGATCTTGACTATTATAGCAGAACATCAATAATCTTTTTTTTTTTTTTTTTTTTTTTTTTTCAATTCATTTTTTATTGTAACCAACCATCAACATACATAATAGACATAGTATAACATGCTTCACATAATCGGATGGTAACAAGGAAGGCCCTAAGGGATGAATATCCCGCTAACAGGGACACCTAATTACATATGCAATTTTAACAGATGGCTAGACGGTTGACATAATGAATTGAACAATAGGCTAAAAGAACAGCATGAGATGACAATTAATGTAGTAAACTTAACTAAAGAACGCAAAACAAACACAACAAATAATAATAAAGTAAAATAAAATCAGTGCCTACAAGGTTAAATATCTTTGCAGTCATTAACCAAGTAGTTGCGCAGTAATGTTTTTGCTCTTTGTAAACTGGAAGCTTGTTGAACATGACTAGGAAACGAGTTCCATATACCTGGTCCAGTATATTTAATATGGAATCTTCTTGAGTTTAAACGAGCGGATATGGCTCGATAATGAGAGGAGTTCCTGGTGGAATAGCAGTGAATTTCAGATCCTTTTTGGAAATACCCTGCAAAGTTAAGGGGAAGAAGATCATGGGTGAACTGATACATAAAGACTCCTATCTGGAAAGTCATTATTTGGTGAAACTTTAATAAATTAAATGATTGAAATAAAGGACTTGAGTGAATCAGTAGATTTCATGCTGTATGTGCAAATGAATGGACGTTTGATGGAAAATAAGTAAGCTTACATGAATAATTATGTTCAACATCACTTAATACAGTGCATTTTTAAGTACTTGAGCAAACTGCTATGCTTATTTCTCTCTAAAGCAATTTACATGTGTACGTCAGGCGAGTATTGAAAATTGAGGCATTTTCAAAAATGATGGTTTTTTTGACTGTGCTGGAGTCAGTCTGAGCAAACCTTGAAGAGGTGTTTAATAATTATTCTAATGAACGAATGAATAAATCTGGAGTCGGAAACAGCTTTGAGTAGTACAGAATATGTGTACCGTATAATATTATAATGATTGGTGAAAATTCGGTTGCAGGTACAATAAGCTGCTGAAAGTGATTCACGGCAGTCTGAATGATCTTCTGAAAGCTCTGAAGGGTCTGGTCGTCATGTCACAACAGCTGGAACACATGGCCAACAGCCTCTACATCAACCAGGTTCCCACAATGTGGGCTGACAAGGTTCGACAATGACAGTGCTATTGTAGCAGACCTAATTATGCTGGAGTCTCATAGCATGTTCTTGATAATGCAACTGGTAGAATATTTGGATTCCCAAGATTAGTTCAAATATAGAACCTGAGCATGTTATAAGATGACTTTCAATAATCTAAATGGTTCTTGATACTTTGATTGAGCACTTGTGAATAAACTGATTTTAGCTTGTTGAAAAGATGTATAGCGGATGCCTGCCTGACTCTCCGGACTTGACCCGCTGCCTATCGATTTTGTTTTGATTGAGCGCCTGTGAATAAGCTGGTTCCCGCGACTTGGCTTTTGTGGGCGCTGTAGAAGTCTCGAGATTACGATTATGATTACGATGATTGTAACTATTTTGTCTGCTCCAATTGTAGGCTTATCCATCGTTGAAACCTCTGGCATCTTGGGTGACAGACCTTGTTGCTAGAATGCTGTTCATGCAGGACTGGATTGACCACGGTATTCCAACGGTAGGAAGACTTCAACTTATACGGCTATGCAGCATACGTATTTAGGGGATTTGCGGGTTCAAACCACCAAAATAAATAATTAAAGTTTTAAAATGATTCTTTGTGTTATACGACCATGTTCCTTGGAAAATCCTCCGATATGAAAACCCCGAAATGAAAACCCCAGAAATGAAAACCCCGAAATGAAAACCCCAGAAATGAAAACCCCAGAAATGGAAACCCCTTAGAAATTGGTTTCCTGGCTACCCCATTGCTGTCAAAGACCAGTTACGTTACTCATGGACTGACCAGGTGCATGTATTGTAATTGGTCATTTATTTTGTGCGTCGACACTGCTGACTTGTCTCACGGTAGGAATCAAACTACTTTGAAATATGGAACTGGATGGTCTAAGTGGACGGCTGTATGGACTATTGCCAGAAATTGATCGCTAATCCACAAACAGCTTTATCATTCAAAAATCCACAAATCATTATCTGATTATCTGGCCTCCCTTGCTACCTCTCTCAATTCTACGCATTGCCAACCATGGATGTGTCACTGTCTACCAAGATATGTTGATCCTATGATCTGGACCTGGAATTGGATTTTTACCTTGCCTGCCTGCCAATTTTGATTTTGACTGAGCACCTGTGGTTAAGCAGATTCCCATGACTTGGCTTCTTTGTCTTTGTATGCATGTTGAGATTGCGATGATGTTCATCATGTGAAGTGAGTAATAGTGTCACTCATATGATTTCACGCAGCTTATGTCACTCATATGAATTGTGGACTGATTGAATGATGCACTGTGACTGGCTGATGCTATTGAGCCTAAAGATATCTTATCCTGTTAGCCTTATTTCTGATGTGTTCCCCAGTTGCTGTCCTTATTGAGGTACTTATTTTATTGCACAACTGCCTATTATACCTAACATTAATTTTTTTGTTATAATATTTGAGTGCCCTACATGCTTCTATTCCCAATTGATGTTCTTGGCCTTTCTTTATAAAGTGCTTCCGAATTCTCAAGTTTCCAATTTCCATGATACATAATTTATGTCTGATTGTCTGTTGTTTGCTGTCGTCCGTAGGTCTTCTGGATTTCTGGGTTCTTCTTCCCTCAGGCTTTCCTCACTGGAACGCTGCAGAACTACGCACGACGAAAAGTCATCTCCATTGATACCATATCGTTTGATTTCAAGGTTAGACAACAACACAAAAGCATTCATTGCTTCTCAATGTTATTCCTTGTGTCAATGCAATCTTTTGTATTCATATGCATAATGCATACATGTACATGTGTATGTGTGTACTGTACAATGTACATACCGGTACATTGTACATATATATGTATGGCTGATGCTATTGAGCCTAAAGATAATGTTATCCTGTGTGTACTGTACAATGTACATACATATGTACATAAGTACATTTGCCAATGCACACATACACACCAATACATACATGGGCCTTGACCAATATGTGCAATTGTGCATGATATGCATTCTTACACTAATTGCTTAAATGTGCCAATGCTTACATGCCTGCAGTGCATACATGTACATGCAAAAATGTATATACTATGTGAACATATATCAATGCAAACTTCATTCATAACCACCTACATAAATACATAAATACAGCTATAACAAGTACATACATCCATAGCAACACACTCATGCAGAGCAGCTTATGATGACCTAAAGCCGTTGAAAATGAACTGCAATGGCTTCTTGCTTTTATAAACAAAAGTTGAATTCTGTTCTAAGCAACTTATCTGTTGTTGTTGCGTCTAAAAGGTGATGAAAGAGTCTCACACGGATCTAAAGAGACGACCAGAAGATGGCTGCTACATCCGGGGTCTGTTCATCGAAGGGGCAAGATGGGACACGGTAGGCCACCGGTTGACAGAGTCACGTCAGAAGGAGCTCTACACGGATATGCCTTCCCTCTGGTTGATTCCAAAGCCCAACCGAACAACACCCACGACTGGCATCTACGATTGCCCCGTCTACAAGACACTGACTAGAGCTGGTACTTAATTAAATTTTATTTAAGTACTTTTTTTATTTAAGTACTTAATTTGTTTAAGTACTTAACTTATTTAAGTACTTAATTTATTTAAGTACTTAATTTACTTAAGTACTTAATTTATTTAAGTACTTTATTTATTTTATATTGGTATTGTAGTTGTAGCCAATCGTTTTATTTATTTATTTTTATCCCTTACACATTTCAGTTAATCCGATTCACAGCTCATTGACAAGTGTACTTGAGCGACGTTTTCCCTGGTGTGTGGGACCTTTTCAGCAGGCTCAAACTGACGACCATGCAGGCTTGAAAGCAGAGTTACGACCATTCAGGTTGCAATGTCTCTGCCATTCATGTTTGAAAGTCTCAAGCATTGGACTGGTCAACTGCTCAACCAAACTGACCAATATCTCATAGTTTGACCTCATTAGCTGCTCTAATCAAACCATCAATACACGTTTAAAGTTGATAAATGAAAGAAAAGACCGACGTTAAGTAGAATTGAAGGTATGACATATTTTTCATATGCTCCAGATGACACATGCAATATGTACGAACCTTTTGAACTTTGTTTTCAGGAACTCTTTCTACAACGGGCCATTCGACAAACTTCGTCTTTGCTGTTGAAATCCCATCTTCAGAGTTGCAGAAGCATTGGATCAAGCGCGGGGTTGCCTTGCTCTGCGCCCTCAACTACTAGAACATTGAACAACTGACGTCTTTAGAATCCACCAAGAAAAACCTTTTCTAGAATCCACCAACAAAAACCTTTTCTAGAATCCACCAACAAAAACCTTTTCTAGAATCCACCAACAAAAACCTTTTCTAGAATCCACCAACAAAAACCTTTTCTAGAATCCACCAACAAAAACCTTTTCTAGAATCCACCAACAAAAAACCTTTTAAACAGATTTTCATTCTCGTTTGAATTACGTAAATGTCTTCGTTGGAATTAATCGAAGATTAATTTCAGTTAGTTCTGCATGTATAAATCATATGTTTAAAAACAACAATAGAACTGAATCTGATTAAAGTGACTTTTCTACAATTCAACTCTGCTTTTGCAATTGTTGTTTGCATGCTGTGATATTATGTAGGCCTATTATGTTTTAGTGCATATTTAATTATATCTGAAGTGATTTTTATGTGTGCTAATCTTTATATGATACGGACTGACTCAGTATTTCCGTAATTTCTTATTTATAATTATTGTTAGTATTAATTAATGGATATTATTAGATCATGAGATATAAAATGAATGAATGAAGGACAAGCGCAAAGACGTTTCTGCTTCCATCAAAAGATGTTTTGCTGTTCTCAGTTGTGTTGAATGCTAAATTGAGAGACTATTGTTTGGGATTTTGTGTAAATTATTTATTTACGGATTAAATAAATAAGCAAATGTACTTATTTTGTGTGTTCCTTTCTTATGCTAACATAAATTTGCACAATTGAGTGGTTTGATTATTTGTTCTGTATTTTATCTTTAAATCTGTAATATTATCTCAAAGTGCACACCAATCAGATGCGCTCCCAGTGCTCCCGCGAAAAGACCCAGAGAGAAGAAAGGTAGTTTGGGGAGAGTGGAACGACGAACTTGACTCGCCAGTTAATATTGAATAATGTTTTGATGAAGATAACTGACTTCGAGATTTATCTGAGTAATAATTTCATAGTCGAGAAAGCAACGATCAACTCGCAAGTCAACTTACATACATACATACATACATACATACATACATACATAGGCCCAACACAGCCCACATACATACATGATCATAATCATTGAATAGAATGCGCAACTCACATAGGCCTATAGGCAGAATAGCGACAACGAAGGTTCTGACTTCAAGATTAACCTACTGCACCCAATGTGATTGTCTTTCTTTGATATAAATCGCCTGACGTCACAATTTCCGTGCATGACGTCATATAAACAGGAATGCAGTTATACTTCGTTATTATCTTATCAGTTTCTGGAATATTCGGTTTCGTATAAGACAAGAAATTCGACGAGAGATGCTGACAAATGACGACAAAAGCGATAAAAGATGTCGAAAGATGTCGAAGAAGACGAAGAAAGACAAAGCGGAGAGACAGTCGAACATCGAAGTGACAAAGAAATTATTCACAACGTATGATAAAAAATTATCATCATCATTTCACCGACCAAAATTTATAACCTGGGCATGATTATAATATCCGGGACCGACGTGTCGGTTAGGTTCATAGTTTAGGGGTCGTGAGGGTAGGTTAGGGTCAGGTCATGGCTTTTTTAACGTGCAGTTGTACACAAAATGGGCAGTTCTAAACGGATTTGTGCAGTTGTAGAAGCACTTCTGTACAGTTAAAACTAGCAAAAAGGTCGTTGTCCTCAGATTAGAAGTAATTTACCATGGAGGATTGGAAAGAGAAGGGGTTGTGCAGTTCTAAAAATTCCTGAAAAACAGCCCTGGGTCAGGTTAGGCGTCCTGAGGGTCGGTTAGGGTTAGGAAAAGGGTTAGGGTCGTCAATCGGTCCCGGATGCTATAAGTTTGCCTATAACCTGTGAGCAACAAAATGATTGATTAAGGAATATTGGTAAAATTTTAAACTATTAGGCCTAATTGAAAATGATGTAGGCCCAGGCCCTAATGCAAGTTAGAAGTGAGTGGACCTACGACAGTAGCCTACTGTTACTGTAGGTCCAAATTAGACAACAGGTTTTGAATTAAGATGCAAAACAGGGCCTATTAACGTGTAGCCTAGTTCTTGACAAAATTTGCAGTTCTAAATGAATTTGCGCAGTTGTAGAAGCAATAATTCTGTGCAGTTGGAAATAGTTTTTAAAAAGGTCATTCTCATCCGATTGGGAGTAATTTACCATGGAGGATGGGAAGGGAAAGAAGAGGTTGTGCATGCAGTTTTAAAAATAATTCTTTTAAAATCCCAAATAAAAATATCCTTTAATTCATGACCTTTTGACATCAAAATGTCACGTGGCCTCCCAGTGAAACTTACACCACAGCATAAATAACAAATACTGTGCTTAAACTGTGTTCGTATTTGTCCCAATAGGCCTATGGCACAAACAGTGAGTCAGACGGAAGGATAAACAGGAGGATACAAATGGACGTTGTCTGTCTGCGTGTCTGTCTCAAAGTTTCTCTTAAAATGTCTAAAAAGCCAGTATATTATGACGTCATTTTCAGAAATAGAAATATTAGCACAAGGCGTAGGCCTATATAATTTGACGTCATAATATTTTTTAATCATAATATAATGCGTATAGTTTTAATGTAGATTGAAGATATTATGACGTCATAGGAATAATATAACCAAGGATCACCGAGAGCCGAGTGCTGCGCGTTGTTTTGTCTCATTGATTTTAATAAACTTTTCAGTAAAACGTTGAAAAATAGGCTACATGCGGACAAAGCAAGGCCGTAGCTAGGGGGATGCTCTAGGTGTTTGATGAACTTCATTGGCTTCCTCTACGTGCTCGCACACAGTTCAAGATCCTCACTCTGATACTAAAGTCTCAACGGGGTCTTGCCCCAAAATATCTGACTAAAACCTTACTTCGTCCTCACTCAGCTTCTTCCCACCGTCCACTTCGCTCATCCAACAGACTTGACCTATTGGTTCCCCGGTCTAGAACTGCTATGGCTCAGTCTCGATCTTTTGTCTCAATTGGTCCTTCTCTCTGGAATTCTCTGTCTCCTTCTGTTCGCTCAACTCTTCTGTCTGTCAGTCTCTCCTCTGCTCTGTCTCTTCTCAAAACCTGCTTCTCGCGGGGCCTTGCGCACTGGGAGCGCCTCTGAACGGTTTACCCTACTAGAGTCGCTTTATAAATGTTTAAATACAATACAATACAATACCTCCGAAATGGAAAATGCAAAACATAAAAGAATGCATTTACTAGCACACGATGTAAAAACCATGAAATAAAACCATGAAAACACCCTCCGAAATGAAAAATGTTTAAAAAAATGGGTGACATTTTCTGAAGATTTCAGCCGGATGACTAAAAAAGTCAGTTTTTTGGACGGGAAACTGAAGAAACACCCCCCGAAATCAAATCCTGGCAACGACTTAGTTTTTTAGCCTTCAAACTGTGGACTTGAACTTCAAGCGACTTGCAAACTTACATATAATTATTTACAGAACTTAGTTCGTGCCATATGGCTGAGCCATTATAGGAAATAGAGCGATTTGGAAAGTTATTACAGAAGCGCCGAACACGCATAGCTAGTGTTTAATCTAGAGTTCTAGACGACCATGGGCGCCCGCAGAAATTTATGCAGGGGGAGGCAAAAATTTTCGATGATCGCGGTTAAATGTTTTAGTAGCAATTTAAGAGCTTGAAAAACGCAAAACTGTAATTAAGAACGCGAGTATGTTTCAATGTGGGTTTCTTAATGCAATTTTTTCAGTTTCATTTCGTGTAGCCTATCAGCTTTAATATTAATAATTTCTTTAGTGCTAAGAAATTTGTTAAAAATAAAAAAGTAGATGTTAAAAGTGGGTTCCTGAAGCGGCGCTGTAACATTATAAGCCCATTGAATGAATGAATAGGCCTAAATGAACGAAAAATAGGTGTCAGTTTCAAGGTGCAAGTGTTCCTCTAGCTACTTTTATATTGTAAAAATTTATAAACTTCTTAAGCGCCACTCGAAGGCCGATCACAGGGCTCCAGAGTCAGAATGCTGTTCAAAGAGTAGTTAGAAAAGGTACCGGTAGCCAAAGCAGTAGCTGATACTGTGGGTGTCGTTAAGAAAGGTGGATGATACAAGGATCGGATGGGTGGGAGGGCAGTATAAATTCTTTTGAGCAGTTTTGGGTGGAACTCCTGAGGGTTAGAACCAGAGCCCTTTATCCAAGGTTCTCTACAGTTTGACCTCCCTATAGATTCTGTAGGCTACTGGCAGCATGCAAAATGGACAAACTGCAGCCTTGCAGCCTGTCTTCCACCAGACTTGATTTATATAATAGGCTACTGGTGAAAAAACAGATCTACCTGACGTAGGGCCTAATTGAATTCGGTGCACTGTTGAGAAATTTCAAATGTTGGCATTGGCAGGCCTATTTATACTTAATTTTATGCAGTTGTGAAAGATTGCACGACAGCGAAATTCCAATCAAGTAGGCTAGGCCTAGGCCATAATCGATAGTTCTACTATTTGCATGGGTGCCCGCCGGAGGATTAAAAGTCAATGGTCATTGTTCCAGCTTTTAGCAAGATGTTGATAATGCAAGGCAAAAAATTAAGAGCATATTTATTTCTACAGAGATTTCTAAACATAGATTTATGACTTTCAATGTGTATATCGTTCGTATTATTAGTGCTTTAATGTGAAGAAATTTGCTAAAAACGCAAAAGTAGTAGTTAGAAAAATAGTTTTCAATTTTCCAGGGGGGGGCAAGTGCCCCCCTTGCCCCTATGTGCGGGCCCCCATGTAGACGACCCTGGGGAAAGTTCCCTCTTTCCTACCTTTGAAAAATCGAGGACAATGTAACCCTACTATTTCACCCCGCTCCCCCAGGAAACTGGAAAAGTGAATGTGTAACAATTCCAACAACCCCACCCCTCGAAAAATTGAGCGGACTTGTGCAACATGAATACAAGGACATGCTGGTAAATTTTGGTCTTACAAAAAGGTCATCAGTTATTTTAGCAGCGAAAATGGTATAATATTTATTATTAAGAGATTTTGAAATTTGAGCGAAAGATTTAAAAAGGATCGTCACAAAACGTACTTCCTGTCTTCCTTCAAATTCGAATTTCGCTCTCCCCTCTGACCCCCCCCCCCCCTCAGAGGAGGTGACTTGATTAAACATTATAGCTGCAAAGCAGCTGCGCGCAACTACCTGTTGACTTGAACATCAAGCTTCCTGAAATAGGTCTAATGCTAAGTCAGTGCGATTCTGACTTGTTGAAACCGGATAATCTTGTAGGCTATTTCACTATTCCTAATCTAATGCGACGTATCTATCTCAACGTGTAATAAACTTTTACGTGAAGATGATGGTATTACCTAGGCCAAAATGGACCATGCCTCTATTTCAAAAATTTATAGGGAAAGTAGGCTACCCTAATAGATCTATAGAACACACATTATTGTCATTCATTCTTAAGTGCTGTAATATGCCGAGCAAATTTCTGTCCAGGGTATAACGGCCTCTGTTCTCATAGACCCTGGTCAAATCTGGATCCTCCTCCTCATTCACTGGGGGACGCCGCTGCTAAAAGTTGAGAACAACGTAGCCTAACTATCACGAATATTGAACTTCACAGTCCACAAGGCAGATATTACTTACTGCGGCGCTGTTCCATTGATTTTTTATTGGAAGCGACGGTGAAGTTTTGGTTGGAGTCGACGGTGAAGTTTTGGTTGTGGTCGACGGTGAAGTTTTCGTTGGAGTCGACGGTGAAGTTTTGGTTGGAGTCGACGGTGAAGTTTTGGTTGGGTCGACGGTGAAGTTTTGGTTAGAGTCGACGGTGAAGTTTTGGTTGGGTCGACGGTGAAGTTTTGGTTGGAGTCGACGGTGAAGTTTTGGTTGGAGTCGACGGTGAAGTTTTGGTTGGAGTCGACGGTGAAGTTTTGGTTGGAGTCGACGGTGAAGTTTTGGTTGTGGTCGACGGTGAAGTTTTCGTTGGAGTCGACGGTGAAGTTTTGGTTGTGGTCGACGGTGAAGTTTTCGTTGGAGTCGACGGTGAAGTTTTGGTTGGAGTCGACGGTGAAGTTTTGGTTGGGTCGACGGTGAAGTTTTGGTTCGAGTCGACGGTGAAGTTTTGGTTGGGTCGACGGTGAAGTTTTGGTTGGAGTCGACGGTGAAGTTTTGGTTGGAGTCGACGGTGAAGTTTTGGTTGGAGTCGACGGTGAAGTTTTGGTTGGAGTCGACGGTGAAGTTTTGGTTGTGGTCGACGGTGAAGTTTTCGTTGGAGTCGATGGTGAAGTTTTGGTTGGAGTCGATGGTGAAGTTTTGGTTGTGGTCGACGGTGAAGTTTTCGTTGGAGTCGACGGTGAAGTTTTGGTTGTGGTCGACGGTGAAGTTTTCGTTGGAGTCGACGGTGAAGTTTTGGTTGGAGTCGACGGTGAAGTTTTGGTTGGGTCGACGGTGAAGTTTTGGTTCGAGTCGACGGTGAAGTTTTGGATGGGTCGACGGTGAAGTTTTAGTTGGAGTCGACGGTGAAGTTTTGGTTGGAGTCGACGGTGAAGTTTTCGTTGGAGTCGACGGTGAAGTTTTGGTTGGAGTCGACTGTGAAGTTTTGGTTGTGGTCGACGGTGAAGTTTTCGTTGGAGTCGATGGTGAAGTTTTGGTTGGAGTCGACGGTGAAGTTTTGGTTGTGGTCGACGGTGAAGTTTTCGTTGGAGTCGACCGTGAATTTTTGGTTGTGGTCGACGGTGAAGTTTTCGTTGGAGTCGACGGTGAAGTTTTGGTTGTGGTCGACGGTGAAGTTTTCGTTGGAGTCGACGGTGAAGTTTTGGTTGGAGTCGATGGTGAAGTTTTGGTTGGAGTCGACGGTGAAGTTTTCGTTGGAGTCGATGGTGAAGTTTTGGTTGGAGTCGATGGTGAAGTTTTGGTTGTGGTCGACGGTGAAGTTTTCGTTGGAGTCGACGGTGAAGTTTTGGTTGTGGTCGACGGTGAAGTTTTGGTTGGAGTCGACGGTGAAGTTTTGGTTGGAGTCGACGGTGAAGTTTTGGTTGGGTCGACGGTGAAGTTTTGGTTCGAGTCGACGGTGAAGTTTTGGTTGGGTCGACGGTGAAGTTTTGGTTGGAGTCGACGGTGAAGTTTTGGTTGGAGTCGACGGTGAAGTTTTCGTTGGAGTCGACGGTGAAGTTTTGGTTGGAGTCGACGGTGAAGTTTTGGTTGTGGTCGACGGTGAAGTTTTCGTTGGAGTCGATGGTGAAGTTTTGGTTGGAGTCGACGGTGAAGTTTTGGTTGTGGTCGACGGTGAAGTTTTCGTTGGAGTCGACCGTGAAGTTTTGGTTGTGGTCGACGGTAAAGTTTTCGTTGGAGTCGACGGTGAAGTTTTGGTTGTGGTCGACGGTGAAGTTTTCGTTGGAGTCGACGGTGAAGTTTTGGTTGGAGTCGACGGTGAAGTTTTGGTTGGGTCGACGGTGAAGTTTTGGTTGGAGTCGACGGTGAAGTTTTGGTTGGGTCGACGGTGAAGTTTTGGTTGGAGTCGACGGTGAAGTTTTGGTTGTGGTCGACGGTGAAGTTTTCGTTGGAGTCGATGGTGAAGTTTTGGTTGGAGTCGACGGTGAAGTTTTGGTTGTGGTCGACGGTGAAGTTTTCGTTGGAGTCGATGGTGAAGTTTTGGTTGTGGTCGACGGTGAAGTTTTCGTTGTAGTCGACGGTGAAGGTTTGGTTGTGGTCGACGGTATAATTTTAGTTGGAAGCTACGGCGAAGTTTTCGAAGTATTGGTTGGAGGCGACGGCAAAGTTTTCGACGTTTTGGTTGGAGGCGACGGTAAAGTTTTAGTTCGAGTCGACGTCGAAGTTTTCGAAGTTTTGCTTGGAGTCGAAGTTTTCGAAGTTTTTGTTGGAGGCGACGGTAAAGTTTTGGTTGGAGTTGACGGCGAAGTTTTAGTTTGAGTTGACATCGATGTTTTGGTTGGAGTTGACGGCGATGTTTTAGTTGGAGTTGACGATGAAGTTTTGATTGGAGTTGACGGCAAAGTTTTAGTTGGTGTTGACGGCGATGTTTTAGTTGAAGTTGACGGTGAAGTTTTGGCTGGAGTTGGCGGTGAAGTTTTAGTTGGAGTTGACGGCGTTGTTTTAGTTGGAGTTGACGGTGAAGTTTTCGTGGGAGGCGAGACGTAGTTTTGGTTGGAGTTGACGGTGAAGTTTTCGTTGAAGTTGACGGCTAAGTTTTCGAAGATTTGGTTGTAGGCGACGGCAAAGTTTTCGAAGTTTTGGTTGGAGACGATGGCGAAATGTTCGAAGTTTTGGTTGGGGCGACGACTAAGTTTTAGTTGGAGGCGACGGTATAATTTTAGTTGGAAGCTACGGCGAAGTTTTCGAAGTATTGGTTGGAGGCGACAGCGAAATTTTCGAAGTTTTGGTTGGAGACGGCGGCGAAGTTTTAGTTGGTGGCGTTGGCAAAGAGTTAGTTGGAGGCGCCGGTGAAGTTTTGGTTGGAGTCGACGGCGAAGTTTTTGAAGTTTTGGTTGGAGTCGACGGCGAAGTTTTCGAAGTTTAAGTTGGAGGCGACGCTGAAGTTTTGGCTGGAGGCGACGGCGAAGTTTTCGAAGTTTTAGTTGGAAGCGACGGCGAGGTTTTTCGAAATTTTAGTTGGATACGACGGCGAAGTTTTAGTTGGAAGCGACGGTGAAGTTTAGAAGTTTTGGTTGGAGGCGACGACGAAGTTTTCGAAGTTCTGGTTGGAGGCAACTGCGAAGTTTTGGAAGTTTTGGTTGGAGTCGACGGCGAAGTTTTAGAAGGAGGCGACGGCGAAGTTTTGGAAGTTTTAGTTCGAGGCGAGGGCGAAGTTTTCGAAGTTTTGGTTGAAGGCAACGGCGAAGTTTTAGTTGGTGGCGTTGGCGAAGTTTTAGTTGGAAGATACGGTCAAGTTTTCGATGTTTTGGTTAAGGAGACTGCGGAGTTTTAGTTGGAGGCGACGGTGAATGTTTAATTCGCTTATGTTTTATCTTGTTCTTCGATTTTTCCATGCACAATGTGAGCGTGTTAAATCTCTTTCACTTTATGGTAGGTTTTTCCTATATGCTTGTGATAAAACGTCGTTTTTATTATTATTTTATTCATTCTGTACAGCTGTAGATTGAGTGATCGTATACAAATTGTTGTTATGTAATGACCTGCAACGGCATGATATTAGGTCTACTGTCCCATCTTAGGTTACAGGGGTGACATATCGTAGTGTGTTGTCTCATAATTATGATCAATCTGCTCAAAATAAAAAAAATGTTTTGAAATTGTGAATGGCATGCATTTTATTTATTGATTGTAGGTAATGGCCGATTGCAGAAGGTCTTGTCGTGGTTCCTGTAGTGAGCAACAGGTGAAAACCACAATTGCACAGGTGTTGTCAAAAGAATTGTCAATGCCCGAATCAGCTTCGCAGTAGCCTACCATGATATTCCGATGAGCACTCGATCTGGCACAACGATCAGGCAACAGAGACAAAGTTGTTATTGGTTCGAAAAGCTTTTAGACTTCATCTCTAGACCAGAGGAAACTGATAGAAGATGCGAAGAAACGAAGCAAGAAGATCAAGATCAAGGGAATTCCTGTAGGAAGGCATATGTGTGTGTGGGTAGGAGTCTTTGTGTGCGCGCGCGAGTGTGTTTGTGTGAACAAGTCTAAAATCCAAAAAGTCACGCAACACCGAATTCAGCACAAATCATACATAAAAAAGTCAGGTCGTCAAAACCAAAAAAAATCAAAAGAGGTAGAAAACGTGGCAGATGGTAGCACACTGAGTTGTTGGTGTGGGCTGTGCTACAGTTTTTTTAAGACGAGCTAAGAAAACTGTAAAACAAACCGACAATGAAATTGCTGAGACAGTGCAGCGTGCACGGAACATGCAAGACATGGATGCTCCAGCCATGTGCTGGATGGTTCAGTAGGCTATTATCGCAGATGATGATTTTGTTTGTTGCAAATAATTATTGTTAGTTTTACAACAGGCATAGCCCTATGCAGTCTGTACTAGACATTAGCCTATAATTATTAGGCTCAAACTGCTTAGGCTATGCTAAATTAGTTTGGCCGGTTTTTTAATGCAGCGTATTGCTGAATATTTTATGATAGCCTTGGCTCGGCATTGAGATTAAACTAGTCCACGTTAGCTACATCGGTAAGAGAGCTGGCGTCCGCGCGTCTGTTGAAGAGAGTGTGAGGGCCGCAGTTCAAATCCCGAAGATGGCTATTTCCGAGATTTAAAATCTCGGGCTAGCACGGTCCGTCCACGGGGACCTAAATGGCGTGGCGTCCATTCAAACGGGCGAGCGGTAGCCTAGTGAAGGATCTCACCCTCAGGGTCGAGGCCATAAGGCAGTCGTTATATAAAAATCCGATTACATTTACATACATTTACATTTAAACAGTATAAAAAAGTCTAAAAGTTAAAGAGTTTTCTCTGTTCATAAGTTTGAATAACATGACTACATATACTCCTTGGCCTGCCATGAGGTCCCGTATGCACTTTGGTGTTGGGGGAGTTTCTCACTTCCAATCAGTCAGTGGGTCCCTGGACATAAAAAATCACCGAGGTGCTTGTCCGCCATGACGTCACGAATGGCGCAATTGCAAAATCCAATATGGCCGCCACCGGCCATATTGGAAAATTAGTCTTTATTATTTCTTACACGATATGCACGTGTAATAACTCTAATAATACTAACTCAGGTATGTAGAATTCATTTCTGATATTTATTTTGTTATCCGGGGTCATCTGAAGGTCATACGGTCATTTTCAAGGTCATTTAATACATCTTTTTCATTTATCACAGCATATGCACGTGTAATACCTCAAATAATACTAATTTAGGTATGCAGAATTCATTTCTGATATTGATTTTGTCATCCGGGGTCATCTGAAGGTTATAGGGTCAACGTCAAGGTCATTCTTGAATTTTTTCATTACTTACATCATATGCACGTGTAACACCTGAAACTTTACCGATTCAGGTATGTCGAATTCATTTAGGATATGATATTGTTTTGTCATCTGAGGTCACCTGAAGGTCATAAGGTCATTGTCAAGGTCATTGTGTCGCATCAATGATGCGGAGTATAACTTGACCTAAAACTGACATTTTCTTGGAAGCAGTGCACCGAAGTTTTCCTCCCATGCATCTGCGATTTAATGGCTCTAGTGTTGCCTCGCGTTCATTGTTTGTTGCATGTAGTTGGCATGCTCTGTGCACCAGGAAAGCCCCTCGCTGGATGTGGCCTCTGATCTCGCTGCTTGTATGAGGAAGAGCGTCAATTCCGACTGTGGATGTGATATAGTTTTCTAGTCTCAGCTGGTCGAACGTCTCACAGGTTGTATTTGACCTTGCTCCAGCCCAGATACGTACCAAGTTCCGCTGTGCTAATGATGCATCTTGTTCTAACAGCGTGTCTGTCTCTCCAAAGTTCGTTAGATGTTGTACTGTGATTAGGCCATTGCAAAAAAAATTTTTTTTTGAATTTTCTATGTGCACCCCTGCCATATTGTTACTATTACTGAAACATAATTGCCTGCAAATTTTCAGGTCTGTAGGCCATGTTTTGACCCCCGCCCACATAAAAAGTAGTTTTACGTTCAAAACGGACATTGACAACATGGTAGCAAATTGTAAAATTTTTGCTTTACCTTTTAGAGGCTGTAACCATGGCAGCAAGGAGTGAATATATGAAAAAAGAACCACCTCAGGAAGTAGTTCCTCCAATTTCATCCACACCAAACCGCCCATTACTTAGAAAGGATGATATCTAGAGAAGTGCCTGAAGCGTGGCTCATAGGTAGTTTAGGACATGATCAACAAATTGGAAGCACTATGTAAATTTAATGCGCTACTCTACGTTGAAAACTGGGTCTCTTCATCCATTGGGGCCGATGCAGCGTATAATGATCTCAAGCTATGGCATGACATGACTTGCAAGCATGATCCACAAGTTGCCAATGCAGCCATGAAAACCTTGGAAAGGCACTTCTGGTACTTAACAGAAGAATGTGCTGCATTCTCTCTTTTTCAAACAGGCTTTCCACTTCAGAAAGACAGCAGATTGCTCGAGCATTGCTCCGAATTCCTAGACCAAGACAGTTTGAAAGGAGCCATCCAACGTTTCCTATTCTGAGCCACAGTACAAAGCTATCATCCCTTATTGGGCCCAAATCCTGGTTCTTGTTTCACAGCATGGGAATTGGCGCCGACTGGCTAGGAAAACCTGTTAGTGAATGGCATAATGATCCCCATTACCAAGAAGCTGATACGTATGTCAAAGTGGTGAATGATCTGTCGGAACGGGCTGTGAAACTAATCCAAGACTTCTCAACTAGTGTTAGCCTACCAATGATGAAACACAAAAACAGTTTTATTGCAAATGGTCGAATATCAACGAAAAGATATTCCCAACTTTCAAAAAGAGACATTAAACAAATTAACCTTCTCCTCCACAAAACATTAAATTCAGTAGAGTGATTTGACATGATATCATTGTGTAATGTGTATACACATCTCACTTATTGAGATTGTGGGGCGCGGTGGTGTAGGCCTATAGTGGTGGCGTCGTTGCCTTGAAGCCGGAAGGTTCGAGGTTCGAATCCACCTCAAGTCGCAGCGTAGGGACCTTGGGCATAATGGGCAAGTCCTTCACTCGCAATTGCTCAGCGCTTCGGCGTGAAGCTCCGATGCAGTGTCCGCTCTGCAGTCGGGAGCGCCTCTGAGTAGAGTGCTTGAAGGGGCGCTATAACAAGTGCACATACAACCAAACAAACACAATTACCAAACTTGTTAGTTACTAGATATGCAGTTTGTATTCTTTGTATAGTAAACTGTCTTATTTTACACACATTTTGTCATGCAGGAAAACAATGATTTATTAACTAAATCAGTTGATCGTGTTGGGCGGGGGTCAAAACACCACGAAATGACCTAAAATTTGGTGAACATTCACATTTTGCCATTAGAAACAATATAGGAGGGGTGCACCATAAAAAAATTTAAAAAAGTTTTTCCCCATACATAAATGAAATGGCCTAACTGTGATATAGTTTTCTAGTCTCAGCTGATCGAACGTCTCACAGGTTGTACTTGACCTTGCTCCAGCCCAGACACGTACCAAGTACTACTACTAATAATAATGATAATGATAATGATAATGATAATGATAATAATAATAATAATAATAATAATAATAATAATAATAATAATACGATTTATATAGCGCCTTAGCTCAGCCGAGGCCGAAGGAAACGGCGCTGTACATGAGATCACAAGTTACAGGCAATAATTGCACGATTGCTTACAACACAGCGTCTTGACAAAGACAAGCACACATTCAGAGACAAGCGATCGACGGATTCTATAGACTATAGAGGCAGTCACATACGGCGCCAAGAGAGCCACAGCTGTCCCGTCACCACCACCACTTCTCTGCTAATGCTGCATCTTGTTCTAACAGCGTGTCTGTCTCTCCAAAGTTTGTTAGATATTGTACTGGGTTGCAGGCTAAAGCTGCGTGTTTGGATCCCACCTTACTCATGCAGTCGTCTCCTGTCAACACATGTGCCTTGATGACTGCTTTGGCCAGGGATGCTCCAAGTTCATTTTCTCGAGGATGGCAAAATGCCTACCGCTCGTACAGATGGGATCGTTTAGTAGAGAAGAAAAAGAAAATTAGGATGACATATAGAAGTCGAAACTGCCACGGTTCACCGACCAGCGTCAGAAGACAGCATCAACAATAGAAAAGGAGAGAAATGAACTGTCATCTTAGGACAGAGCAGAGGTACATAGAAACATGGGCATTGCTAAAGAACGGGGGCATGGGCATCAGGCAGATACTTTCACACAATTTGGTCTCACCGTCTTCATTATTTGTTGACGATATTCCAGCTCACACCAACAAGTCGCTACTTGTGGGAGAGATTGAGCCGAAACTTGACCTCACCAAATGGTGCCAGAAGTCTAATCTTGACACTCATGTTGTGGTAGATTTCATGTCTAGGATTCGACAGCTGCCACTCACGCAATTCCCCAATATTGGTAGGGTTATCGAGGCCGTCATAACCTCAGCTTCTCCCTTTTGCCAAAATGTGAACTACGTCCATCTGGTACTCGACTCCTACATTGAGATGTCTCTTAAGAAAGGGGAGCGCATGCGGCGTGTTGACACAACATCAGGCATCGAAATTTTCAGCATGAACAGATTCACGCCAATTCCTCATGAACTTGAAAAGTTCTAGGCATCGCTGGAAAACAAGCAAAATCTGCAGATTCTGGATAGAGATATTGCGAGGCCATGGCAATGTTACAGTCATTGCCAGCTCTCTTGTTTCTGAAGATGAAGCACTTCCCGCAATGTCGACTGGTGGAGAAGAGATCCCAGACCTGTTGAACTGGATCGAGGAGGCGGATGCCAGGCTGGTGGTGCACGTAAACTGGACAGCCTGGGCTGTTTGTGTGCAACGGTGCAAGAGATTTGTCGTAGTCTCAAACGACACGGACACTTTCGCAGTATTGCTACATTACACACCATACTTCATTGACCTGGGGTTGCAGGAGATGTGGCAGCAGTATGGAACTGGTGAACATCGGCGAATTGTTCCTCTTCATCAAGCGGTTTCTGAACGTGGAGCATCCCTGGCCAAAGCAGTCATCAAATCACATGTGTTGACAGAAGACGACTGCATGAGTAAGGTGGGATCCAAACACGAAGCTTTAGCCTGTGACCCAGTACAGTATCTAACAAACTTTGGAGAGACAGACACGCTGTTAGAACAAGATGCAGCAATAGCACAGAAGAACTTAGTACGTATCTGGGCTGGAGCAAGGTCAAATACAACCTGTGAGACGTTCGACCAGCTGAGACTAGAAAACTATATCACATCCACAGTCGGAATTGACGCTCTTCCTCATACAAGCAGCGAGATCAGAGGCCACATCCAGCGAGGGGCTTTCCTGGTGCACAGAGCATGCCAACTACATGCAACAAACAATGAACGCGAGGCAAAACTAGAGCCATTAAATCGCAGATGCATGGGAGGAAAACTTCGGTGCACTGCTTCCAAGAAAATGTCAGTTTTAGGTCAAGTTATACTCCGCATCATTGATGCGACACAATGACCTTGACAATGACCTTGACAATGTCCTTATGACCTTCAGATGACCTCAGATGACAAAACAATATCATATCCTAAATGAATTCGACATACCTGAATCGGTAACGTTACAGGTATTACACGTGCATATGATGTAAGTAATGAAAAAATTCAAGAATGACCTTGACGTTGACCCTAGAACCTTCAGATGACCTCGGATGACAAAATCAATATCAGAAATGAATTCTGCATACCTGAATCAGTATTATTTGAGGTATTACACGTGCATATGCTGTGATAAATAAAAAAGATATATTAAATGACCTTGAAAATGACCGTATGACCTTCAGATGACCCCGAATAACAAAATAAATATCAGAAATGAATTCTACATACCTAAATTAGTATTATTTGAGGTATTACACGTGCATATGCTGTGATAAATGAAAAAGATGTATTAAATGACCTTGAAAATGACCGTATGACCTTCAGATGACCCCGGATAACAAAATAAATATCAGAAATGAATTCTACATACCTGAGTTAGTATTATTAGAGTTATTACACGTGCATATCGTGTAAGAAATAATAAAGACTAATTTTCCAATATGGCCGGTGGCGGCCATATTGGATTTTGCAATTGCGCCATTCGTGACGTCATGGCGGACAAGCACCTCGGTGATTTTTCATGTCCAGGGACCCACTGACTGATTGGAAGTGAGAAACTCCCCCAACACCAAAGTGCATACGGGACCTCATGGCAGGCCATGGATCAATAAGTGAGCCATTCTACTGTGACTCCACTGACTACATAGGCCTAATGAAATTTTCACAGTCATCTAAAAGCTAAACATATAGGCATAATATAAGCGCGGTTTAGTTCAAAATACCGTAGTGCTTTTTGCTTTGAGAGAATTGGGATAAGCTGTTAAGTGTTCAATCTTAGGTTAGCCTACTTCCCCTAATGACTTGGAGGCGGAAGAAAGCGAGATTGCTGAAGACACAGATGGAGCAGGATTATTGATTGTCAAGGGTGCCCTGAACTTTGCTTTCGAGTGGCGCTTTAGAACTTTATAGGGTCACCCGGGGGTTATGGACACCCTGGGTGTTATGGCCACTGGTCTTCTACAGCTTAATGTGATAATATAATAAACTCTAATCTGTTTATAGCTCTATGCACATTCGTCCTTCACCTTTCAACTATAAACTAATGGTAAAATTCAGATTTATACGCGTTGTTTTTTAAATTATCCGATTTCTCTATAATAGCTAATCCTGATTAGGAAAATTATATAAAAAGGTGCCCTTGGGATGTAAAATTTTGAAGTTGGCAGTTTTAAATAATGGTTATTTGGCAATGTATATGTGTCTTTTATTTCACGTCATGTCCTTCCTAATGTACAACAGTAGGACTGTTGACAAAGGGTTTAAACGTTAAGTAATGTAATAGTAATGTAATAAGACCCATATTATATGTAGGGAAAGGAGATCCTAGACCCACATAATATAGATATAGCGACGCCCTTGCTGTAGCTGCAACTGGTGTCCACGTGTTCCCTGCGTGTAGAGAGTGTGTGACCGAGTCAGAATGACTTGCAGAATTAACTCGGCCTGCCCTGGAAAGACAGCGTGTCCCGATTGAGTTGGCAGAGTGCCAGAGCATGGTAGTAGCAACGACGGGGGCTGAAGCGTCCCCCAGAACCATATAAAAGCCCTTTTACAAAGAACCCAAGTGCCGACTCCCAGATTCTGTATCCAGGAAGGACCTGCGACTGGTTGAAGTCCGTGCCCGGAGGTAAAAACGATATATCCGCCGAGAGAAATGGAACAAACGTAAATCAACCTATATTATAATACCCTTATGCGACATGACCAATTTTGGGATACGACCAATTGTGGAGCGTGCAAATGGTGGTGTAGTGGGTATGTTTTATGTTTGTTGCCTTGCAGTCGGAGGATTGCAGGTTCGAATTCACCTCAATCCGCTGCGTAAGTCCTTCACTTGCTATTGCTCGTACGCTTCGGCGTGAAACTCTGATGCAGTGTAGGTGATGCAGTCGGGAGCGCCTCTGATAACCCAGGAATTAAGGATCTGCGTTCCGAAGTGTGAGATGCCGATTTTAGGAACTCCTTCGTCGAAGTGCAGAATAGGCCTCTGATCCCCTCCGCAAATCCAGGAATGAAGGACCTGCGTTCCGAAGTGTGAGTAACCAACTCTAAGAAGAGTTTAGCGTCTCCTTCGTCGAGAGCAGGATAGTCCTCTTCCAATCCGCTCTACCTCAGGACAGGAGTCCTTAACCGCGTACTTGGAATGGATAGTCTACAGCGAAATCCCCGCCACTGATCGGGAGTATAAGTTGTTTTCTGTTCCTTTGCCACTGTCAGCCGTACAAACAGGTCTGGACCGGATCTAAGGTATGAACAGTAGGAATCATTCGAGTGCTCTGTGAATCCTAAATTCATAGAGAGTTGCCTTTCCCTCCCCATTTTATTAAGATAGAAACTAAGATTGTAAGGGATATGTTTTGTCGAAGGTTCGAGTATGAATGAATGCATTACTTTGTTTGCTTAAATAGTTAGTAGTATTAGATTAGAAATCATTTACTCTGCTTGATAATAAAATATATACATTTAAATAGAAGAGAGTCTTTATTCCTATAAACACTTACGTAGGTAGGAAAACTCTTACCATGGCAACGACCATATATATATATAGATAGGTAGAGAGAGAGAGAGAGAGAGAGAGAAAGAGAGGTAGAAGGACTCGAGTATGATCCCGTGGACCCAACCCAAATCGAACCCTGACTCCTTCTCTTAGGGAGAAGAAGTTCTGACTCCCACGAGCAGCGCTCTTCCACTTAGGCACCTTTCGTCAAGAATCACTATTACCCTATCCTTGACCGATCATACGAGTTCGAATATCTCTGGCCATTCACGACAGTCGTATCTGTATCATCCAGGAAAGAGAGGTCCACTAGCTGCTGCAGATGCTTCATTCCAACCCTCTCTGGTAGCGCGGAGAGGGGAGGCATTCATTCCCCTTGACGAGGGCGGATCTAGGGATCGTCTTCGTAAGGGGTTGCACCGGCGAAACATCTACAATGGCGACGGGGATGGCGATTCACTTACCTATAGTAGGAAACACCTACAATGGCGACGAGGTTGGCGATTTAGATGACCCTAACGATGATGATTGTGATGATGACACAGAACGACTGGTTGCCAATAGACAGAGGTCTAGTTATAGAATGGTTAGTTTTAGCATGCAGACAAATCGTTCCATTGGACAAAACACGGATTTAAATGAGTATGGCGAAACAAACTCTCAAGTAAAAGCCGTCTCTAGCAGTTTAGGAACGGTAGAGGGGACGTCTGCAAAAGAATATGACGTAACCTCTTACCAGTTCATTGGCACTAGTGAAAAACAAGTCGGTGGTGCTACCCAATCAAACCACGAAAGACAAACCGACTTTATAAATGTAGGAACCAGGAGAGAAGGGCAGACAAAAGAAACTGCTTTCTGTCTCAATCGGTTCAGTCGTAGGTCCAAAGAATGTGATGATGTTGAAGCTGATGATGAGTATGAAGCGTGTGATGTTGCTGAAGATGAAAATGATTTGTTGTGCGATGTGATTCGAACCAGAGACAAAGAAATAGGGAAATATAGAGGGCTAAGCCAAAGTGGGATTAATTTCGGCCAAAGAGAAATTATTGTTCATTCTGAAATTGACCACGACAGATCCCGTAATTTAGAGCCACGAACGGCCACCGCCAGGCATTCATCGTCTGAAGACAACCATGCAACACGTCAGCAACCAGTTCGTTCTTCGCAACAAGTTCACTGGCCGATGACTCACACAGCGTCTGTGTACAACGGCGACCCCGTCTTCAGCCGCTCCGCTGATGCTGCTGCCGCTTCGACCGCCTCTCGCTGCAACCACAACCCCCGACGCGCGATGCCTTCGGATACCGCAACCCTGATGACGTCAGAGCGACGGCCGATAGCTGCTGTGCATCAGAAAGCGCCACCTTACGGACGACAAACCGTCAGCGGCCATTCTGATTATTACGCTGTGCCGAGTGATTCGTATTACTCGGACAGGCAACACGAACTATTTGCGCCTCGTTGTACTGATGACCTGAGAGTGACCTACGTGAACCTACCGAATGTAAACAGCAGAATTGGCGCTCAACGCTTCAACCCACTTTACAACACCACCTACTCACCGACGCTACCTGCGCCAAAGAAGTTACCGCCCACCGTGGAAAGCATATGGCCGCTGCAAACAGACAGAGAGGAGAGACGGGGGTTCGATTCCCAATCGTCTCCGTCGCTACATCCGCTCCCGCCTTCGCCTCACCGCAGCCTCCGCCTCCGCCTCCATCGCAGCCCTGCCTCCATCTCTACGTCCACAACCCCGCCGTCTGCTTCTCGGTCTCTGCAAAAGCCAATGTTGAAACGACTGGAGCTACATAACAACTACTGATATACCATTGTGTGTACCTATCTTATCACGCTATAAGAGCTTGAAAAGAGCGATATTTTGTCTTACGCGCTTATGGAGAAGTGGCGTGAGTAGTCTTACGCGCTTATGGAGAAGCGGCGTGAGTTGTCTTACGCGCTTATGGAGAAGCAGCGTGAGTTGTCTTACGCGCTTATGGAAAAGCGGCGTGAGTTGTCTTACGCGCTTATGGAGAAGTGGCGTGAGTAGTCTTACGCGCTTATGGAGAAGCAGCGTGAGTTGTCTTACGCGCTTATGGAAAAGCGGCGTGAGTTGTCTTACGCGCTTATGGAGAAGTGGCGTGAGTTGTCTTACGCGCTTATGGAGAAGCGGCGTGAGTTGTCTTACGCGCTTATTGTCTTACGCGCTTATTGCTTGCGCGCTTATTGGAAGAAGCAGCGCGAGTCTACAGGTGATTCCGTGGACGAGATCATAGAGCAGCCGAACAAACTTTTGTATCAGACGTCCATCTTGCTCGCCGTCGGAGAAGCGAAGTCCAATTCCCCTGCTCGTCGAAGAAGCGAAGTCCAATTCCCGTTCGTCCGAAGAGAGACATCCACTTTCTCGCTCGTGTGAGAAGCGAAGTCCAATTCCCACCGCTCGTCCGAGAAGCGAAGTCCACCCCCCTTCGTCTGAGAGGAGAAATCCTCGTTCGCCTGAGAAGATAAGTCCATGTCACGTTCGCTCGTCTGAGAAGAATCAGACGACCGTTTTTCCCCGCTCGTCTGAGAATTCAGCCGACCTGTTCGTTCGTCTGAAAGAGAATTCAGCCGACCTGTTCGATCGTCTGAGAAGAGAATTCAGACAACCCGTTCGTTCGTCTGAAGGAGAAGTCAGACGACCCGACCCGTTCGTTCGTCTGGAGGAAAGAGACGCGTGTCAGAAACGCGTATCTTTATCAAATCGGAAAATCGCCCAGCGAAGCGATTAACGTCGATAATCTGGGAACAATTCAAGGAACTAGTACGGAGTTGCGTGTAAGGAAAGACAAGCCAGGGAATTGTCTTACCTCGTTTCCAAGCGATGAAGAAGATGATGTCTTAGATTTGTCTTCTCCTGCCTAACGTACAATACGTTTACCTGCACGTTATGATGATGATGTGTAGGGTGCCGATAGTTTAGATTACCTTTGATTTGATGTGTTTCGTGTTGCTCCTTTTTTATTGATATGTTTTATGTTGCCCTATTTTGCTTTTATTGAGCTGGCTTGTGAATCGTGAGTCCAAATGAGCCGGAAACAGACATTTCCACTGCGAACTTACCCTTTATGCGTGCACTTTCGTTTGCATAATCATGTGCCCTGATTTTGGACAGCCGATGGAATGTTGATGTTACGAGTGACACTGAACACTATATGTTATAGGTTGCTCTTAGTATGCATAACGGACACTTATTGTATTGACATGGTGATTATTATGTGAAGGAAGATTTATATTAGCGCCAATTTGCCCTAATAGATCTAATCCCCTGTATGGCTTGGACAGATAGGAGACTGAGGTGGTCGTAAAGGGAACTGGTCCGAAGCGCGTCAGTCGACCTCCAGACCACCGCCGTACGAGAAATGTCCTCGAGGTAACCTGAGACCAGGGTTATGCACGGCCGAAAACGATGTCTCCATGAGACGGAAGTAGTTGAAAAATTCCGACCTACAGCCTGAATTTTTCACGAGTCGGTCGCGGAGAGTGTACAACAGTAGGACTGTTGACAAAGGATTTAAACGTTAAGTAATGTAATAGTAATGTAATAAGACCCATATTATATGTAGGGAAAGGAGATCCTAGGCCCACATAATATAGACATAGCGACGCCCTTGCTGTAGCTGCAACTGGTGTCCACGTGTTCCCTGCGTGTAGAGAGTGTGTGACTGAGTCAAAATGACTTGCAGAATTAACTCGGCCTGCCCTGGAAAGACAGCGTGTCCCGATTGAGTTGGCAGAGTGCCAGAGCATGGTAGTAGCACCGACGGGGGCTGAAGCGTCCCCCAGAACCATATAAAAGCCCTTTTACAAAGAACCCAAGTGCCGACTCCCAGATTCTGTATCCAGGAAGGACCTGCGACTGGTTGAAGTCCGTTCCCGGAGGTAAAAACGATGCCGCCTTCGTCAACCCAGGAATTAAGGATCTGCGTTCCGAAGTGTGAGATGCCGATTTTAGGAACTCCTTCGTCGAAGTGCAGAATAGGCCTCTGATCCCCTCCGCAAATCCAGGAATGAAGGACCTGCGTTCCGAAGTGTGAGTAACCAACTCTAAGAAGAGTTTAGCGTCTCCTTCGTCGAGAGCAGGATAGTCCTCTTCCAATCCGCTCTACCTCAGGACAGGAGTCCTTAACCGCGTACTTGGAATGGATAGTCTACAGCGAAATCCCCGCCACTGATCGGGAGTATAAGTTGTTTTCTGTTCCTTTGCCACTGTCAGCCGTACAAACAGGTCTGGACCGGATCTAAGGTATGAACAGTAGGAATCATTCGAGTGCTCTGTGAATCCTAAATTCATAGAGAGTTGCCTTTCCCTCCCCATTTTATTAAGATAGAAACTAAGATTGTAAGGGATATGTTTTGTCGAAGGTTCGAGTATGAATGAATGCATTACTTTGTTTGCTTAAATAGTTAGTAGTATTAGATTAGAAATCATTTACTCTGCTTGATAATAAAATATATACATTTAAATAGAAGAGAGTCTTTATTCCTATAAACACTTACGTAGGTAGGAAAACTCTTACCATGGCAACGACCATATATATATAGATAGGTAGAGAGAGAGAGAGAGAGAGAGAGAGAGAGAGAGAGAGAGAGAGAGAGAGAGAGAAAGAGAGGTAGAAGGACTCGAGTATGATCCCGTGGACCCAACCCAAATCGAACCCTGACTCCTTCTCTTAGGGAGAAGAAGTTCTGACTCCCACGAGCAGCGCTCTTCCACTTAGGCACCTTTCGTCAAGAATCACTATTACCCTATCCTTGACCGATCATACGAGTTCGAATATCTCTGGCCATTCACGACAGTCGTATCTGTATCATCCAGGAAAGAGAGGTCCACTAGCTGCTGCAGATGCTTCATTCCAACCCTCTCTGGTAGCGCGGAGAGGGGAGGCATTCATTCCCCTTGACGAGGGCGGATCTAGGGATCGTCTTCGTAAGGGGTTGCACCGGCGAAACATCTACACTAAACGTGAGAAATTAACGATCTGATATAGGCCTACCATTGCTATTGGGGTGATATGGACACTGAGACACCGGGGTGATATGGACATTGTCCATATCACCCCGGCTGAATGTCTATACCTCCCAAGCTGTGCTTTTTGTACGTAAAGAATGTTTTAAACAGACTAACTGATAATATTGGTATCGTTTAATTGCTCTTTTTGATCAGAATTATTGCAAATAATGCCACGAGAGTTCCAAAATAGAAACATTATGGTTTAGCTGTCTTTAGACAATGCCAAATTAGCAGGTGCAACAGTGAGGCAGGGAATCCATCGTATGTGCTACTCAATGTAGACCTGCAGGAAGAGATCTGGTATATCCCCCAACGTTTAATGTATCTTAATGTAGGTTACCGGTTGTGGCACCAGATCAATCCTCTGTCTCATGCGGCATACCAGAGGAGTCACTGGGACCATCATCTATGTCAGTGTCACTCAACTTACCGGAGGAGGCGCTGGCTACATAGTAAGCTATGTGCCACTCAATGTAGCCCTACAGGAAGAGACATATGCATGGTATATCCCCATCGAATGTTTGGGCAGCTTAATGTACCGGCGATGGCCTTGGATCTATTGCCTGTGTCTACAGTATACTCAACAAATCGGAAGATTTCCCAGTGCCAACACCCATGTTCGTGTCTTCAGAAATGGACACAAAGTGTTGCTTTTTGTTCTGGTTACCAATGTTCTCATAAAGTCTATGACTGCTTAATGTTTCTTAATAAATTTCATATCAATCAGGTGCTGGGGGGGATATGGACATTAGTGGGGTGATATGGACACCCCATATCCATATCCCCCCAATCACGGGGTGATATGGACACTGAATAAAAATTCAATTTATGAATTTTTCACAAAAACCTGTTTATATTTTCCAGCATTTAATAACGTTCCAAGTACCTCTCCTAGAGTACTTTGAAATAGAATATTCACATTATAATCTTTATTCAAACCTAAGCATATACTAGCCAAAAGGCTTAAGGGGTCCATAACCCCCCGGTTGACCCTAAGTCTGACTATCATGATTGCGACGTACATGCATTAACCGTTACAATTACAATTACAATTAGATTTGCAAAAATTGTGATGAATGAAAACCTCTATCATTTAAGTCAATTGAGCCATTTTGCCATACCCGTATATTCGTTTAATTATAGGGCCTAAAGTTCACTAGGTCGCATTTAAAGTCCATGGTAGTGCCTGCAGGATAGTGGACACCTCCTCGTTCTCCTCCTTTAACTTCTTATAACCATCCTCTTGTCGTTATCTTTCTCTTGCTCCAATTCCAAGCACCGTACACATGGGCGGAGTTTATCAGGGGCTAGGGGGGCTATAAGCCCCCAAGAAGACCCAGAGTCATTTTTTGCACCGTGTAAATAGTATCTTTTCTCGGGCTTAGCCCCCACACGCGAAACATACGAATGACTAAAAAATAAAAGAATAAAAAAAGTCATCAACTTTTTTGGTCGGGAAAATTAGCCCGAGAACTAAAAAAAAGGTCAGGGAAAATATTTCTCGCGTTTTCTGGACCGAGTCTCAAAAAAGTTTGCCCCTCCAAGAACGGAAACCAATCCCCGCCCATGACCGTACACCATCTATCCATCTGGTTGTCTACCTTTCGACTTCACCCTCGAAACCGAACGTTTACCCATCTCTGCCTCGACGATTTCATCCTGACTAAATTCTTGCGAATCAGTTAGTTGCAGAATTCTCACGACCCGATGATATTTTTGGGATGCAGAAAAGCTTGGAATCACGATTACTGGTCGACGATTAGTGAGAAAAAACGATCAAGAAAGCTGAATGTTTGTTTGTTTTTACTTGGAAGTTTTATCGAGCCCCGAGTTATGATTAATGATCTTTCAAATGCGTGTTCATCTAATTGGCTTACCATTCATCGTTCGACATTGCGTCTGTCTCTTCTGTGTGTCTAATAGCCTCGCGTTTGTTTGCCCATCTTTTGCCTGTGTCTGTATGTTGCGCCTCTCCCATGCCTAGGTTTCATTTCTGTCTGTCTGTTTGTCTGTGTGTTTGTCTCTGCTTATGACTGTCTGTCCCTTCTTTCTGCTTCAGTTTCTCTCCTAACTCTTGTCTGTATTGACTTATTTTCTCTATGCCCGCGTCTGTCCGTCTGTTTGTCTGTCTGTCTGTCCGTCTGTTTGTCTGTTTGCATCTATGTCTCAATTTAACTCCTCTGAATCTCTGTCTGAATGTCTTTATGAATAATTATTGTGGCTCCACAATTTGTTTATAAACTAGTTGCTAATATGTTTTCCAATATATCGTCCTCCAGTCTCCCAAGTCCAATCGGCTGCATGGGTTCTCGACTTGAAATGCGCAATGCTTGGGTTTGTATGTATACCCTAACTCCCATGAGACAAATCAGCGTCTATAGTACGCTACTATAACATACGTGTACGCAGGGAATTTAATCGTGCAGTATAAATTGACAATATAATAAACACAGAGGTTAACGTTCAAAGTAGAGACACATAATTAGCCCAATAAGCGAACTCCATAGACAGGGTGATCGGTCCAAATTTGTCTCTCCATACGCAATTAATTAGGCTTTGCGATAAAATTTACGGCCCGCTTGGGCTTGCAACTATAATTATGTATAGCCTACGACTTGCCACGACTTTCTTAGACGTGTGCGGTAACTAATAAGAATTAAATTGCTTCTAGAAGCTCCCTTCTGAATGGAAGTGAGAGAGGGAGGGTAGCCTGCGTACTGTAGGCCTATCACTACTGCAGAGAATAAGGTTTTCATTAGTCATTATGTATGTTATATAAAAGCTTTTTGTCTTATTTTTATATTTATTAACTGATCTTGAACCTCCCTCCCCACACTCCTTTCTCGTTCATCCACCTTCCACCTTTAGGCCTAACATATAATTTCATTTCTTCTTTAATTGCCTGTTATGTTCTAATTTGACTTGGTAACTATAACTATAGGCTACATTGGTTTAGGCATAGGCTATAGCCGCTATAGGCGATGTCAATATTCAGTGGGTTTCGGCTTAGGACGGAGCAGAGTAGGCCTACCGAGTGTCCAGAAGAAGAAATTGGGCGTAATTATGACGTCACAACTCATCCCAGACTTAGCACTAGAAGAGGCAGATGCAAAGAGTTGCAGAGTCTGTTCAACTAAGTAATAAAAAGGCATTGCTGGGCTTCGTCATGCGGCAAAGAAAAGGTCGTCAGAAATTTTGGTTGAAAAAAAGATGGAAAAGTTCGTCTGGCGGCTCAGCCATTCGTCCGCCGAAAATCTCGCGTTCTTCCATCGGCCACTCGTTCGTCCCCCGCAAGCTGTAGACCAAGTCTCCGCCCAGACTCCACTGTCTTTATTGCATCGTATGCCAAAACTTCAAAAGGTTCTGTGTTGGCCTGTTCAGTGTTCAGTGTTCATGCTGCAGAAACTGTGCACTCCTTCTATCTGGTTTACTGGTTGCCGATAACTCACTTAACATGCGATAGTCCCCCTCAATGGATGCAGTGGGGGACGGCCCATGCATTTGTCCCCCCCCCCCATCTGTAATCGGTAGGTGTTGGGTCATCTCGAACACATTTCACGAAAGACGTACACGCTTCACGAAAATACGGTAAACAGCAAGCGATGACTAAAAAAAGGTCATCAACTTTTCTGGAAGCGAAAATTAGAATTTTCCATCGACAATTCGGACGGATGACTAAAAAAGAGGTCGTCAGAAATTTTTGCTGGCAAAACGATGGAAAATTTTCGTCGGTGTCTCAGACATTCGTCCGCCCAAAATCTTTGACCGCCTTTTCGTCCCCCCGCATGTCTCCGCCCAAGTCTCCGCCCATGCCTTTTTGCAGAAACTATATAGGACTACTGGCAACTGTGTCGAAGCATGCACTCTAAAGCCATCTACAGCAGACTCTAACATCGCATATAATCATTGGGCGGAGACTTGCGGGGGATGAAAAAGCGGTCAAAGATTTTGGGCGGACGAATGGCTGAGACGCCGACGAAAATTTTCCATCGTTTTGCCGGCAAAAATTTCTGACGACCTTCTTTTAGTCATCCGTCCGAAATGTTGATGGAAAAATCTAATTTTCGCTGCCAGAAAAGTTGATGACCTCTTTCATATTTTTAAATTTTTTAGTCATCACCTAGTCTCGACGCTTGTGCACGTGTTGTTCGCCGTGTGCTTCGTGAAGTGTTAACGTGTTTCGTAAAGTGTTTACGTGTTTCGTGAAGTGTTTACGTGTTTCGTGAAGTGTTTACGTGTTTCGTGAAGTGTTTAGTGTTTCGTGAAGTGTTTACGTGTTTCGTGAAGTGTCTACGTGTTTCGTTAAGTGTTTACGGGTTTCGTGAAGTGTTTACGTGTTTCGTGAAGTGTTTACGTGTTTCGTGAAATGTTTAGTGTTTCGTGAAGTGTTTCGTGAAGTGTTTACGTGTTTCGTGAAGTGTTTACGTGTTTCATGAAGTGTTTAGTGTTTCGTGAAGTGTTTACGTGTTTCGTGAAGTATTTACGTGTTTCGTGAAGTGTTGACGTGTTTCGTGAAGTGTTTACGGGTTTCGTGAAGTGTTTACGTGTTTTATGAAGTGTTTAGTGTTTCGTGAAGTGCTTACGTGTTTCATGTAGTGTTTACGTGTTTTGCGAAGTGTTTACGTGTTTCGTGAAGTGTTTATGTGTTTCGTGAAGTGTTTACTTGTTTCGTGAAGTGTTTACGTGTTTCGTGAAGTGTTGACGTGTTTCGTGAAGTGTTTACATGATGATCTGACGCTTGCCGATTACAGATTGAGGGGGGGGACAAATGCATGGGCCGTCCCTCCACCACATCCATTGAGGGGACCGTCCCCCCGTCCCTCCCCCTAAGTCTCCGCCCATGCAGTGGACGCAGAAGTGTGTTGATTTATAAGGGACCAGGAATTGGCTGATTAAGCTGGCTAAAGAAAGTGCGACATTCATGAACCAAAATTGAGAACGGAACGTAAAGACCGAACCAACGTAGGCTATAGTTCTGGTGGTGAGCGGTTTACTAATCTCAACGGTTTCAATAGCAGCCCGTAAGTCCAGAAAAACGAAGCAGTGACTTTTCTTCCAGCAGTTCGTATAGTTTTAACGAAAAGAAGATAAAAGGCATAAAATTAATCAACGCTAGGGTGTGTGTTACATAAAACCCAAAGTGTTGCAAATGCTGCGCAGCAATTAACGTTTTGCAAAAAGTCTAAACTTTGTTTTAAAACCGTTAAAAAATTATTGGAGAAAATCAGCTAAACAGGAGATGTAGACAAAGTGGTCTACAGGCTTTTTCTTATATAAGAGATTGTGGGTACAAGATAGCGAACAAACGGAACTTGTCTAAATAAACGTCGTTGATAGTTTACCCAATGAAAGGCGCCGACCCCGTATCAACGACTTTCGACAAGTATAAGGTCGTTCAATCAGATCGTAATTTATTGCCCTAATTAGACCCAGATTTTCCTGTCTCTCTCTCGATGTGTGTGAGCTTACGTGTGTGTTTCCGCTCAGTAGTTCTTCCTGTATCGGTATTTGTCTTTCTCTGTATCTGTTTTGCTCTTACTGACTCTATCGGGAAGTCTTTCTGCGTCTGAGTTCCTTTCGTCTACTTCAATTCAGTCTGTATACTCCATTCAGTTTATTGTATCTATAGGTCAATCTGTCCATCTGTCTGTCTGTCTGTCTGTCCATGTTTTTCTATCTCCTTTCTGCCTATTTTTATCACCGGCTCTGTCTCTTCTTCTACGTCTCTCTCGCTCTCTCTCTCTTTGTCGCTCTGCATGTTCTGTCTTTGTATCTGCATCCACTTCTCTTTGTTTCTGTGTCTTTGTCACAGTCCCTCTGCTCAGAATCCTTTTATAGTTGGAGTCCTAGACTCAGCCCCTGTATCTCCACTTCCACCAACTCTGTCTTTCCGTCTCGCATTCACTGTCACTGCGTTTCTGTCAGTCCACCAATCGTTCATCGATCCTTCCCTCTATCCCTTTCTCTCCCCCCCCTCTCTCTCTTTCTCTCTCTCTCTCTCTCTCTCGCTCTCTCTCTCTCTCTTCTCTCTCTATCCTCCTATCCCTCTTTCCCTATCTCCCTCTATCACTCTATCTCTCTGTCCCTCTATCTCTCTATCCCTCTCTATCCCTCTCTCCCTCTGTCCCTTCTTCCTCTATCCCTCTATCCCTCCATACCTCTATCCCTCTATCTGTCCCTCTGCCTGCCTTCTTCCATATATGGTTCTCTCTCCTTGTATCCATGTCTGGTTATGTATCTCTTTCCCATCTTTATACTTCGTCTCTCCCTTTCTCTAGCACTCCTTCTATTCTTCTATCTCTGCCCCTTCCACCCTCTCCCTCTCCCTATCTTTATCTCAACCCTATAGCCCTCAATCGGTCATCGATCTATCCGTCTGTCCTTCTTCATCCATCTGTAGTTCTCTACCCCCTCTCACTATCTACTTCTTTTCCTATGTCTACCTCCTTTTCACCCAAACCCCTAGCTGGTACTCCTTCTATTCTTCTATCTATGTACCTCCTATCTCTCTCGCCTATCTCCATCCCCCCATCCACCTCATCTCCCTATCTGTATCCCTCCTTCCAATCTTCCCCTATCTCTATCACTCCTTTCACCCCATCTCCCTATCTCAATCACTCCTTCCTTTCCTCTCCCCTCTTTGTCTCCATATCCCAACCCCTCTCCTCCTCTATTCCTCCTCTTTTCTCTTCCATCTCTTCACTTCTCTTTCTCAGCCCTCCTTTCTTCCATCCATCGATGCCTCCATCCTTCCTCTCCCTTCCTCTCCCTTCCTCTCCCTTCCTCTCCCTTCCTCTCCCTTCCTCTCACCTTCCTTTCCCTTCCTCTCCCTTCCTCAGCCCCTGCAGACGTGAGCGGAGGAGAAGGTGGAGTATCACGAAGACCATTGAGTCGTTAATCTTTTGCGGCTGACGTTTGACTTACGTTTGTTTAGACGATTCGTGGCTAATGACGCTGCCATGCCGTTGAGGGGACGTAGGGTCGGTGGACCCAGTCGAAGCGGCGTCGAATGATGCGGCCGGTGAGGGAAGGGTCTCGGCCGGGGACCCACGGTCCGACAGATTGGATCATTCTCCGTTGTTCGAAACGAAATGAGATGAGGGGCCTGTCGACCACGCCCCGCTGTCCGAGATCTATTATAAAAGGGTGGTGGCGAATTCACTGCGAGTGCCAGTCCCACGCTTGCATAAAGGAGGAGGGTGACACTAATCATCTTCCTATGGCACAGTGTCGTTGAACAGCAACAAGGAAGATCACTATAATACATCGATAACTCCACTACAGTTTGCACTCTGCTAGTGCCAGTCCCAAGTCTTGATAAAGGAGGAGGGCGACGTTAGTGATGTTTCGTTAAACTGAAACTGCTGCAACAGATGAAGACTCGTGAAAACTGTGGAGATCTAATAACGAAAACGATTCGTGTTACCCTCCTCTTTCATACAGGCTTGAGACTAGCGCCCAATTAACCAATATCGAGGCCCTGTTTAGTAAGACTGTGGAGAAGGCAACCTTACAAAATCACGACAAAAGGACACGCAATATGCATTATATTCAACGAGTCAACATTCGTATATTATCAGCATCAACATTTATGAAATAATATTATGTCCAGGCCTATTTCCTAGCATGTATGGAGCCCTATGGTGTGGGGGTCCTTGTTCGGTCGAACATGTTGAACATGCCTTTATTCACCCCTCTGCTTTAGACTTGCACTACCGGTTTGCTTGTATGCATAATAAGAAACATCTTCGATTCGTCTAGGTCAAGAGACAAAAAATTTCCTGTATGAATATTTTATAGGTCTGATAATTATTATTAGATTGGATTATTGTAAAGCTCTGCCTGATGATAGGGTTTTTCTGACGCATGCAATTAGTTAAAATGTTTTCTGTTCAAATTATATGCAACGTCATTATTACTTTAAAAAGGTGTTTAAGGGACTGTTTTTTCTTGTTGTATGGTACGGCTGTCTTGTACTTCTCCGTCATCCATGTTCTATTATCAAATTCATCAACGAACAAATGCATTGTATTGTATCTATATATTTGTATAGCGCCTCTCACAAAATGCCTATTTAGAAGCTCTTTCAGCACGAAAAACTCCGGGGGGGAAGAAATGCCTTTTTCAAGCATAGACTAATATTTTTCATGCTCATTTAATCCAAGGCAGACAGCTAGACACACAGACATAAAGACATAAAGACAGAAAGACAGAAGCTTAAAGACAGAAAGACAGAAAGACAGAAAGACAAAAAGACAGAAAGACAGAAAGACAAAAAGACAGAAAGACAGAAAGACAGAAAGACATAAAGACAGAAAAACAAAAAGACAGAAAGACATAAAGACAGAAAGACAGAAAGACAAAAAGACAGAAAGACAGAAAGACAAAAAGACAGAAAGACAGAAAGACATAAAGACAGAAAGACATAAAGACAGAAAGACACAAAGACAGAAAGACAAAAAGACAGAAAGACATAAAGACAGAAAGACAAAAAGACAGAAAGACAGAAAGACCTAAAGACAGAAAGACCTAAAGACATAAAGACAGAAAGACATAAAGACAGAAAGACAAAAAGACAGAAAGACAGAAAGACAGAAAGACCTAAAGACAGAAAGACATAAAGACAGAAAGACATAAAGACAGAAAGACATAAAGACATAAAGACAGAAAGACAGAAAGACAGAAAGACAAAAAGACAGAAAGACAAGAAGACAGAAAGACAGAAAGACAAAACGACAGAAAGACATAAAGACAGAAAGACAGAAAGACAGAAGGACAGAAAGACATGAAGACAGAAGGACATACAGACAGAAAGACAAAAGGACAGAAAGACAGAAAGACATAAAGACAGAAAAACAAAAAGACAGAAGGACAGAAAGACATAAAAACAAAAAGACCTAAAGACAGAAGCTTAAAGACAGAAAGACAAAACGACAGAAAGACAGAAAAACAAAAAGACAGAAGGACAGAAAGACAGAAGGACAGAAAGACAGAAAGACATAAAGACAGAAAGACAAAAAGACAGAAAGACAGAAAGACCTAAAGACAGAAAGACCTAAAGACAGAAAGACATAAAGACAGAAAGACAAAAAGACAGAAAGACAGAAAGACAAGAAGACAGAAAGACATAAAGACAGAAAGACAAAAAGACCTTAAGACAGAAGGATACACAGACAGAAAGACAGAAGGACAGACAGACAAAAAGACACGAGGACAATGCACGTTTTTAGGATTAAGCTTATGTTGCGATCGGTCTTTGGATCACGAGCTATTCATGCATTCTATGACTCTATAATTATACGCTTGCCTGTGTGTATGAATATGGGTGCGCACCTATTTTTAATTTCAATTCTACTTTCAATTCAATGCTCCCAAATACAGATATGTACATTGTACAAATATGTAGTTTTTGGTTTTTTACACGTGAGACGATAATTTATATGGGAAGTTTCATAGGCCTATCGTAACTCCTCAACGTAGGTTACTCAAAAGCGTTCCAACACAACCATGCACGCGGCTAAGCAGGAGAATTTTTGAGATTCTTTAAGAACAGAGTGGAGTGTTCGCCTGCATGTGAGCACTAAGCGCGGTGTAGGCTAACAGTGAGGCCATTCCGGCTGTAGGACCAGCAACCGAGAATGAAGCGCGCTGTCGGATAGCAGTGCACGACCGAAGAGTGGATCGACGCTGGACACCCAAAGTGGAACAACATAGTTCCCGCAGATCATACGGGAGCCAGTTCCTCAATGCGCCGCCCAACCAGCACACATATCCTGTATAGTCAATCAGTTGCGGGAAAGGGAGCCAATGCAAAACATCCCGCATATAGGCTAATATGAGACATGACCAAAGTTTTGCAGGGAGTTAGGCTACCTGTTCTAACAAGGTTGTAACTAAAATAAGCTTATAGGCTAAGTAAAAGACGGAATCCAACGCTTTTATGTGAAGAAAATAATATTAACAATAACTTAATTTTCTTTTTGCAATAATTCGTTCGTCGAAGTTCGTCAAGTTCAGAGGTTAGGTTTGTATAATATATACAATGGCACGATGCCAAGTAGGCTATGTACAGACGTTTAGAATTCACTCATGAACCAACATCTTATGTTATAGCGCTAGGAAAAATGGATATACTCTTGTGCATAAAGGATCCCGCCGGGATTGATATCGTGTGTAAACTCCTTTCCGAGGATTTTGGCGCAGAATGTGATTTGCAGGTAAAAGGATGGACATTCACCTCCCAAATTGTTCTGATGTCTATAGGCTACACAGTTCAGAAGATACAGTTTCTTCACAAGCCCACTTTGCGCGTCCGACTATTGCACTTGTTTAACTATAGGCCTAGATCTGCAGAATACAAACATTTCCCACTAATGATACACTTTCTTCAAAATTGTCACCACAAACAATTGAACCGTCTGTCACTACTACAGCCTAAGTCTTGTTCTGCAGATTAAAATATACCGCTGAAGAAACATTTCCTCGCAACTTCCTCCTCAAACTATTTGACTCTCCGCCCGTTGTTCCGCAGACCATAAATTATTATTATTCCACAGGAGATGAACTTTCTTCATATACGTTTCACTTTTGATCACGATGCGTCTTTCCGCTCTGGATAATATAAAACGGAAACGCACCCTGTGTTACAGTAATCGCATCGCGTTTTCAGCATGGCCATCAGTATATGATTATTATTATTGCTTCGAGGCAAGAAAGGACTACGCGCGTTGATTGGCATTGATCGTCGATCAGCAGGAGCACTTGCACGTCGTGATGACGGGGTACTTGATCGATATCCACTGGCACTGTCCGCGCGCCTGGCAGTGCCACCAGAGCACCGTCTTCGATGTCGACCTCTGAGGCTTGCAGGCCATTCCCGACGGAAAGGAACAGGACCGGACGCCCTTCTTCTCGTTCCCCGAACAGTCGCCCTGTCGAATCCAGCGCGGCCAGAACCTCTGACCGAGGTCGATCCACTTGTAGTGGACCGGACAGTAGGTGAAGGCGGCGAGGTAGCTCTGCAGCAGCCGGCGCTTCTTCTTGCTCTTTATCTGGACGAGCTTCGATCGTTGACCTGGGAACTTGAATCCTCCGAGACGGATGGACGAGGCCATGGCCTTGACGACGGCCTGGTCGTAGACGTACGTCCCATTCGGATGCCGGTAGCTGTCGCTTGGACGCTTCACGGACATGAAGGACGAGTCGAAGTCGCTCCCGATCATCGCCGTCAGGACCCGAGGGTCCCGGTCGGCCTTCGTCGGCAGCGTGTCCTTGCTGTTGAAGGGTGGAAGCGGGAGAACGGGGAGGTTGTCGGACGGGGATGGGCGCATCGACGATGAACCGAAGCCTGCCTTGCTCTGACGGGCCCCGCCTGATGTGGACCTCGCGCCGTCGACCACGTTCGAGGAATCCGATTTCAGCAGCAGATGCGGCGGGAGGATGGCCCCCGATTGGACGGGTGACGACAACGTCATCATCGTGATGACTAAGGTCGTCGTTGCGATGAGTAGGAATCGTCGTTGTCTCGAGGACGTCGTTGTCGAGCGGTGACTGGTAGGCGCCGGAAGTTGGCAACAGGAAGTGACGTAAGCACTCAATGCAAATATCTCCATTGTCCGGCTTACGATCTGATTTTCCTAAACATTGCAAAAACATTTATTTTGCTATTATTATTACTACATGTTAGCTAGTTAGTTATTTAGTTATTCTCAACTTTTTCGGCTGTTACAAACAGTGCCGGCGCTAGGGTACCGGAGGCCCCCCCCCAAACAAAAACTTGAGGCCCCCCATACCTTGAGCTGTCATCTCAGCAAAATTTCATAGGCCTAATAATTTATAAGGGCTATAAGACATGGTGTAATACTTCAATAAATGTCCCTTCCCAATTGTTAAATTTTTTGGAATGTCCATGCTGTAATGGTAGAATGTTAAGCTGTCATCTTTACCAAAAAATTGATCCTTTTTCAATGCTGTTAGTCGTGGTTTAGGACTTCAGAGTGTCCCCTCTCCATTGTTTAAATTTGTCCGATTTGCCAACTGTAATGGCATCATTTATAGGTTGTCATCTTAACAAAATTGACCATTATTGATGGGCAGTGGATAATACTTATGAAATATTTCTGAAATATTGGGGATACAAGGATTCCGTCCCAACCACAAATTGTGGGGCCGTGTCCCTGTCCACATCCTCTTCCCCAAAGTCTCCTTTTTGGTTGAAGGACAGTGCTCTATTGGTTTGCGTAATATTATTTTGTATGCTTTGAGTTAAAACATAATTCGGTGCGTGATTTCAGGAATGAACAGTCATGAAAGGTATAATTACCAGCTACATTTGAGGCCCTTTGCAAACTTGAGATCAGACACATACCAAGGACATCTGGGACCCTACACAGGCTTTAATGTTTGGGACTCACGCAGGTTTTATTTTGAGGCCTCATCCAATTAGCAATTACTAAGTTACAATTTTTAAACGTTGTGTTTGAGAAAGTGGACGAAATTGCCTGAGTTAGTTTAAATGGTTTTATACTTACGCCCAAAATCATTATGGTATTTGCATTAGGTCTGCTATGGCAGTGCCATAATTATGGTTAGTTGAGGCATGCCCCACACCGGATCTGTACAGTCACAAATAGGCAAAATGACCAGCTAAATTTGGGGGCCCCTCTCAAACTCTAATGGCTTTTTACTTACGCCCAAAATCAGTATGATATTTGCATTAGGCCTGCCATGGCAGTGCCATATGGTTAGTTGAGGCATGCACCAGACCGGATCTGTACAGTCACAAATAGGCATAATGACCAGCCAAATTTGGGGGCCCCTTTCAAACTCGGGGGCCCCCGGCCGGGGGTACGGGGGGTGCTAGCGCCGGCACTGGTTACAAACAAATTTACCTGGGCAAAATCGCACAGAAATGAGAACAGGCCTGTAATGCGAAATCAAAATGTGGTTGCAACAAAATAAATTTTATCAACGAGTTACTTCTTTAATGGACAAAATCGTATCACGCTGAATGACTATTGGCCGAAGACAACGTGAACAATAAAATAAACTCTTTTACACATTATTGCCTAGAACAATAATTTCTGCTATTAAAGGTGCACATTTGCTATGTTGATTGCAAGCCACAATGAAACTATTCCGTACTGCACAATCCATACGACCCAGCTTATTCAATAATATTCAGAGGCTCTAACACACTTGGACCAAAATGTCTGAAGCAGGTAGCGATGAGACACATACTATTTTGAGTGTGGTCTCATTGTCAAGACCAGAACATTCGATCTTGATATTGGTCTTCAACCCATTGTTCATTAAATCGGTCTTTGTCTCTTGTGGAACGGTTTTAATGCCAGCACTGTCTCGGTGGACAGAGTCACAGCTTCTAAGACGAAGCTGGGAAAAATCAGTGTTCCAGGTTAATTTGCAGTAGGGTTCGAACATGGATCCAGCTTCTTTTGAACTACTTAAAACCTTCTTCTGTTATGTTAACTCATTCCATATCGTAGCATAGCTTACTCAACGCTACTAATCGCCCGCTATTAGCCTATAGAATCGCAGCAACACACGATGTCGTGCCCTGAAACGCATTAGACTAATTGGCACTGTGCTATATCTCGTAGACGTGCACGGCCTATCTAATTGCCACGGCATGAACGTATCTCGTTTGACTATGGGACAGAGTGAATACCATTGCAAGTCTGTACACAGACGGAACACGATAGCGAAAGTCGGCTTTGCAATACAGACATACAGACAAACAGACAAAACAATCGTGCCCCTCATCAATATACACTTCACGGGTCTTTCATTGAGAACTAAGAACTTAATAACATCGAAGCGGACACAATAAAGCCCGCTCAGCCGAAGGCAAGTCTAATCGTACCACCTTCCAACGCTTTCATAGCCCACAGTCGCACACATAAAAGCCAGGGATCACAGCCGCGCGGTACTTAACTATGCGTCGGATTCAGAAGCGCTGTTATACTTGCAACAGATGCTAAAATACACGGCTGGAAGAATGCCATGAAATCAATTGCGGCAGTTTGGTTCCACCGATTGACGTTTTCTGTCGCGCATTTTAAGTTCCATTGTTACCCGACGCGGAGTCCCGACCTCATGTCGACGGTGCGGTTCCAACGATAAAACAAATCGCTGAAAGGAAGCGACACCGATATGTTTATAATCCGCTAAGAGCTGGAGCGTTCCGCCGGCTTGCGTAGAGGTCATCGTGTGACCTTCGTAAAGGCGCGTTTGGACGACGGTGGATGTAATTCCGACGTGGAAACAGTTGTTTAAAATGTTTCTCAAGATTTAGTCGCCGCTTAAAAATTCCGTCGAGCGATAAATCTGAGCCGTGTTTAAAACATTTAGGGTCAATCGAAACGATACGATTTCAAACAATGTGCTTTTGTGGTTGAATAATAGACTGCGTCTGACTCTGCTTTGTGTGTGTGTGTGTGCGTGTGAGTGTGTGTGTGTGTGTGTATGTGTGTGCATGGCTATACGTGGTTGCGGGTCTGCTCAGTTGTGCCTCGTTGTTTGCTTGCTTATGTCTTTTTTATGCATTGCCGATCTCACTCTCACGCGCGCTGCCTCCCTCCGTCCCTTCCTCTGTCCCTCCTTCCTTCACTCCCTCTCTCCCTCCGTCATCCCTCCGTCTCTCCCTCTGTCCCTCCTTCCTTCCCTCCTCCCGGCCCTCCTTCACTCCCTCCGTCCATCCATCCCTCCGTCCTTCCCTCCGTCCTTCTGACCCTTCCTCCGTACACTCCCTCTTCCCTTCTATAGAGCGCCGCTGCGAAATCCATCACCCTGCATGTCATTGGACCTCCAAAACAAAGTTATCATAATACAGCAATAACTTTGCTTGAGTTAGTGTATAGGCTGCAATAAATTTATGGATCCGTAATTATGATTCATGGATGCAGACTGTCAACGTTCCCTCTAAAGTTCGCCGGTGCTTATGCAAAATTGGAAACTCTTGTGCAAAAATTTACAATTTAGAATATTTTTGTGCGACATTTTGCGGCAGAATTGAAACGATCAAGCGCAAATTCAAGGCAGAGGAATAGATCTAATTAGCAAGAAAACGTGCTGTTAAGGTGCATGTTTGCGTTAGTGCGATGTGCTGTATTTATGTCCTCCTAGTCGTCAGATTGTAGAAATATCAGCTGAAGAATAATTCGTGGTCTGCTGCAGATCTTTCATAAAGAATAAATCATCGAAATAATTATGAAAATTATTATGATTCATAGGCCTATACCCTGAAGATGGGCGCCCGACGCCCGTAGATAGCTTTGTAGGAGGGGCAACACACGGTGAGCACAGTCAAATTTTTAACAAGAGCTTGAAAATTGCCAATAAGACGAAATTAAGAACACGGGTATTTTTCGCATACGTTTCTACAATGTCATGTAAATTTCTCCGTTTCACTTTGTGAATCATTAGTAAGCCTATAGGCTATATCATTGCTTGGTTGCCATGTTGCGAGGAGATTTGTTAAAAACCAGAATGCATTTTAATCATTACAAATGGGTATCAATTTTCCAGTGCGGCAAGTGCCACTCTTGCCCTTGTGTACGGTCACCCAGGACTTTGATGTTAAATAAAGTTTGTAACCTTTTTCAGGTTATCTACATGGCCGGTGTCGCGTGACAGTCTCCCCCTAAAAGTCTCCCCAGTAGACTTTATTTCGAAACAGATTCTCCCCCCGGCGGATCTGTTCCAGAATAAATTCGCCCCCGGAGACTATATTCTGAAATAAAGTCTCCGTGGGGGAGAGAATATTTCCACCGTCCACGAAATAAAGTTTTCCCGTTAAGCATGAAATGGACTCCGATTGCATCAAATTTAGAGATGAGCAGGCTAAACGGTTAGTTTACGTTGCCAGATTATAAATAACAAGAAAATAGATACACTTTTACTTCAGAAATTTTTCCAGTACAGAGTTTCAGCCAGAGGGCGACTCTATTTCGGGGGGGGGGGGGAGACTTTGTATAGGGGAGACTTTATTTCGTGACACCGGTTTCCAAGCGATTGCTGGATTCATCAGACTCAAACATCTGTGACAATATTTCTGCAGCCAATATATATACTTTCTAAAGTTTAAGCAGATCTTCTTCATCAACCGTTTTTTATTTTCGCTTTCTTCAAAACCGCGTTTGGACATTTTGCCAAGAGTATAAACTCCTTTCCAGAAAAATCTAATGATTTAAACGTAAATTATTTTACAATTGTGATTGACTGATTGTGATGATTTTTCTCGAGTTTTTTTCCAACAAACAAAAGACGTTTCCCCTACGTCAATAAAAGTCTAACAATGTCAGCCAATGTAAGTATAGGCCCATGCTTTTAAGTCTGTCGTGATGAATATCAGCCTCTGTCCTCTCTGTCAGCTAGATCTAAATCTCAAAACCTCCTCAATCCAACAAGAGCTAAGCACTAATTTGCCCGTTACTTGATTCCTTCCCGACCTGTCCCACAACCCCACAACCCCACACTTCCGGTGGACCACCAGTGATTTGTCAATTACACATGGCGCGCGCAAATCCTTTGCAAATGGCCAAATCGACTATTCACTAGTATTCAGGGCTCAACCACTAACTACAGCCACTTTTCGACGCAAGTCATCAGCTTCCTCATTTTGCTATAGTGACTTTCGTCACGAAAAAATTGGAAACCGAGGTCAACAGGTATAGCTAGATCACACGCGTAAACTGCAATGCGGTCGAAAATACTTTACAGTCTGAATGCATATTTATCAAAATTTGATACAACAGCAAAATAAAAATAGCCTAATTGAAACTGATTTTTTTTGCGCGGCGGATAAAATCTTTTGCGCGGTAGAAGTTTTTCTTCTGCGCGGCAGCGCATTCGCGCAGCTTAGAAGGAACGATTATATTATTATCATGCAGCCAAGTAGATACGAAGTATTAGTTTAATTAAAGTACTCATTTAATTGATAGACAGACTCCACTACGGCATTTATTTAAGAGTGTATCAAGTCGGTTCTATCAGTCCATTGCTCCATTCGATTATTATTTTCTTCTCGCCTGTGCATTGTGCAATGTGCATGGGTTCTGTATTGTTCAAAGTATTAGGCCTAATTACTTGAGCGTATTATGAATATCGACCATAATTAATATTATATAACTTGGTTTTGGCGCGTTATTAGTCATCTACGCGATAGCCTATAGTTAGGCTATATTAATATTAATTTATTATTGTTGTGTTGTTGTCGTTGTTGTTGCTATTATTATTGTTTTGCCCGAGGTACATGCATGCATGATCTCTCAGGTTTTTAAAAGCTATCCTCATTATTATTATTATTTTTAAATTTATTATTATTATTATTATTATTATTATTATTATTATTATTATTATTACTATCATCGTCATCGTCATCGTCATCGTCATCATCATCATCATCATCATCATCATCATCATCATCATCATCATCATCATCATAGCCTATACGTTAAATGGCTAGGCAGAATTCCATGATCATTAGTCATTGCTATAGACTGAGGCTTCTATAGCCTATATAAATTATTGTGTACAAGAATCCAATCCTGACGTTTTCGAGAGAGAGGGGAATACCATGGCTTGCGCGCAAAACTGTTTGTTATGTAAAATTGATCACGATTAACTTCATGTGGAATATAATAATAGCGGAGAAATCCCCAAATACGAAAGTGTTATCGACCTTATTTCTCTTAACCTCTGCGCTGGAAGGCGGTTGGCCCTCGCAACCTCGCCTTCACACTGCCAGTGTATATACATGTATGCTACCATGGGCGGAGACTTGTGGGGGGGAACGAAAACGACCGACCGAAGATTTTGGGCGGACGAACGGCTGAGTCGCCAACGAAATTTTCACAAAATAATGTCGACGAAAACCCAATAATATCTGCGCTAAAAAAGTTGATGACCTCTTTTAGTCATCACTTCTAACGTGACATGTCTTAACGCTCAACGATTGGGGGGGGGGGGGACAAATGCATGGGCCGTCTCCCACCACATTAATTGAGGGGGACCGTCCCCCTAAGTCTCCGCCCATGTATGCTACTCACAAGAGCTGAAATTATTGCCTATTGGAGTGCATGTGAACCCGAGATTAGGCAACACATCTCGGTCGCTGCGGGGATTTTGAACCCTGACTTCTCGGATATATCCGTCCATTACACTAACTTCCAGAATAGCGCACACTCTTTTGGCATGTCTACTGAAGACGATGATTTTTTACTATAGGCAAACCTCCTGCTGTGTAAAGTAATCAATTCTACTTTCTCATTTGCCAATCGGCATTTCGCCGACTAATTATGCTAGATCATCATTTGCCATTGCAACATTGCAATCCATCTCAGCGAACCGAACTTTGCGGTTTTATGGTAGATTCCAGGAAACCCGGGATTTCATAATCACAATCTCATCTTACGTATAGAATCTGACAAGTTTCAAGCGTTACAGATTATTATAAAGTGTTTCAGAGACTGTGTGAGATATCTTGCCATGCACTTGAAAATATCAGTCCATAAAATATAGACGTTGTGTTGGAAGTCTTTGTTCATTCATTCGTTCGTTCGCTCGCTCAGCTTTTACTGCACCAGATAATTTTTATAGTCTGCTTATTTAAAAATACGGCTTTGAGGGACACCGAAGGAAATGTCTGAATGTCTGCCTGTGCACTGTGCAGGTATTAATGTTAACAGAATGCAATACGTCGTGATGAATGGCATAACAACATGTGGGCACATAAAGCTATTAGCGAAATGAAGAAAGCGAACGGTAGGTATAGGTAGGTAGGTAAGTGGATTGGTCAAATATGGGTAGGTAGGTAGTTAGGTAGGTAGGTTGGTTGGTAGGTATAAGTAGGTAGGTAGGTAGGTAGGTGGGTAGGTAGGTAGGTAGGTAGGTAGTTAGTTAGTTAGTTAGTTAGTTAGTTAGGTAGGTAGGTAGGTAGGTAGATAGGTAGGTAGGTAGGTAGGTAGGTAGGTAGGTAGGTAGGTAGGTAGGTAGGTAGGTAGGTAGGTAGGTAGGTAGGTAGGTAGGTAGGTAGGTAGGTAGGTAGGCAACTAGGCATGTAGGTAGGTATAGGCAGATATAGATAGACAGAAAGCATACAGACAGACAGACAGACAGACAGGTGTTCGGACTCACGGAGGTGAGTGGGGCAGAAAGAGTCGGGTGATGTTTGAATGGTGATGCATATAGGCATGAAAATTGAAGAATGAAGGACGCGGGGTAGATTAGCGCAATTATAATATACACCATAAAGTATAGTCTCCCATTTCCTAATGGGGCAAAATAGTAAACTGATCGGCAGTAGGCCTATTATAGAACCGATCGGCGACAGTCATTAAATTATAAATTCGATTTTTTATCATGTTCCTACTATATTTCATTCTATTAAACTGTGGCTTTGGTCAGTTTGACTTGAATCATCAATCAATCATTCAATCAATCAATCAATCAGTCAGTCAATCAATCAATCATTCAATCAATCAATCACTCAATCAATCATCAATCAATCATTCAATCAATCAATCGATCAATCATTAAATCAGTCAATCAATCAATCAGTCAGTCAATCAATCAATCAATCAATCAATCATTAAATCAATCAATCAATCAGTCAGTCAATCAATCAATCAATCAATCAATCATTCATTCATTCAATCAATCAACCAATCTATCAATCAGTCAGTCAGTCAGTCAATCAATCAGTCAGTCAGTCAGTCAATCAATCAATCAGTAAATCAATCAATTCGTTTATTTGAATTATTGAGCTGACACAGACGCAACTTAAACAGACGATTATTGTTCAGGGTATTTACGGAGACAGTCACAACGCAAAGATAAAGCATAATAATTATATCTGGCATATTATGCTGGTGGGCCCAAGATGCATAACTGTAGCCTATGCGTTCATAGAGAATATGCGAAATGAAGTACTTACATGTATGGTGATCTTTAGCTATATTATAGGGCATATAGGCAATGAGAACTTAAATAATAATAATAATAATATTCTCTTTATTAACCAATCCGGTTGACAGACCGCAACCGGTCACAGTGTACAATTATGCAGTTTAAACAATTCACAAGAACGGAGATCACAGAATACACAAATCTTAACTATAGGCTACTAACTAAGCAGACCGCCTGCAATAATCGGCGCTAACAGCAGCCTACAAAGCAAATCCGCGCAACGGGGGCTAGAACTCGCTACCTCTCGCACTCTGTATACGCCAGCGTATTATCCACTGCGCTCCGGGTCCCCGTGGGTATAGGCCTAATTATTATAGTTCAGAGTTTTTAAAAGGAGTTTTTAGAACTGCACAGCTACTTAGTTTCATTCTTATTGCCATGGTGAATTACTTCCAATCTGCAGGGGAACAATGACCTTTCTTGCTAGCCTACTTTTATCTGCACAGAAGTAGGCTATACTTCTACAACGGCACTGTTCCAGTTAGTACAGCACATTTTGTGTATATAGAACTGCACGCACTAAAAGAAGTCATATAGCTGCTGTAGGCCGAAGGTTTTAGTACCCTATACCCGTTGCTAAAATGTGGAGGGATTAAAGAAGACTAAATAAAAGTATTAAACGAATTCTGTGAGAAGACCGGTTGACAGAAACGCAATACAATGTATATGCAATCAACGACTAGCCGTGGAAACTAGCGGAAGGGCGCGGAGACTGAGACTTCAAAGGAGACTTCAAGGGAGACTTCAAAGGAGACTTCAAAGGAGACTTCAAAGGAGACTTCAAATGAGACTTCATGGGAGACTTCAAATAAGACTTCAACTGAGACTTCAAATAAGACTTCAAAGGAGACTTCAAAGGAGACTTCAAAGGAAACTTTCAAAGGAGACTCTTGTGAAAAAAGTCTCAGTCTCCGTGCCCTTCCGCTAGTTTCCACAGCTAGTCGTTGATTGCATATACATTGTATTGCGTTTCTGTAACCCTGCAGTGTGGTCTGTTACCAGTAGACCTTATCATTTTATTTGCCATAATGACGCTCTAACTATAAGTCCTGTAACACCATGATCGTAATCGTAATCTTCAAACTTGTAGAGCACCACTGAAAAGTCACCTGGGTATAAATATGCGTGCCAATGTTGCTGTAGACGTTGTAAAAGAACGGCTCTGAATTAAGACTATGCCTATAATTAATTAAATCGTTGTCGGTTCATTAATTAATTTACTCATTAATTAAACCATGCATTCTTTCAATGATTCATTTGTCAATTTGCTCGTTCTTGCATCAATCAATCAATCAATCATTCATTCATTCATTCGTATTGAACCGGTCTAAAGCAACTCGCGAGCTCTGTCTTTATCTTTCCAGGGACTAAAGGCCCTGAAGCGCCCCCGAGAAGTTTCTTCAGCATACGGAGGCGTTATGTACGCTGACAAAATATATGGTACAATACAAATCCAAAATGCATCAGGTGCAAATAGTTGTACAGCTGCAGGCTGGGAGCGCCTCTGAGTAGCTCTTGAGTAGGCGCTATGTAAATTCTTGAAATGAATTAGCTCAAAATGGCAAATTGATCGCTTTTCTTCTAACTTTACCTTAAACAGCCTGGTCTTAACGCTGACTAATGGTAGGCTACTCCTATCAATGCAGACCTTACATATTGTTGCCATGGTATTGACATAATGCGTAGGCTACTTTTAAAGAAGTTGCCTTGCCTTAAAATAACTTTTGTTATCTTAGCTGCCTTGGCATCAAACCTTAATTATATTATCAGTAAATTAGAATGTAGGAATATGTCTAAATATGACTTAGATTGTAATTAGGCTAACTAAAAGGCTACTATTGTTGAGCTATGCCTTTGCAGATTTGCCAAAGTACATTATAGGATTAGGCCTATATCAACTTAACACTCTTTGCCTAGTTTGAAGCTTTGAGCTCACTCTGTCTAATCTTTTATAAATACTTTAACGTTGTACTTCAATAAATCTGAGTCGTCAACGACTCTAAGGCATGCAATCCTATACGTCAATGTTAACCGGACGGATGTCAATAGCAAACTGTTGGCTCACCCGATTGGTAGATTGGAGTTGAAGCTGTCGACGAGTGTAACGATCTACCCTCAGTCAAAGAAGTCGATCTCTAACGTGAAACTTATTTCTCGGAACATCTTTAGGTCAAGCAGAAGCAGGAACGACTGCAAATTCCACTTTCTTTTCGGCGCTGCAAATTAAAACTTTTCAATCGTTCAATCGAATGAAGGAAACAGCTGCGGAAGTACTACATTGCTTAGAAAAATCCTTTGAAAAAACACTGCGAGTAAATGATGACACGAAACGTTTCAGTACAGAAATTACAATAAATTATAATATGCCTTTAAATAAATCGATATTTTCCAATTCGGTTAATTTCTCGCCACGTTTAGCCTACTGACGAAAACTGTTTTAAAAAGACTGCGAACTCTTGGGCGAAAGTGATCCGGAGAAAGTGATCCGGGGAAGTAACTGATCGCCCGAAGGAAGTGTGTCTTGTGCTGATTCTCCCTCAAACGACGTCTTCTTATTGGCGCCCGGAACGATGGACGCAGCTGTTCGAGTTCTGTATCGTCTGGCGATAAAACGGGATTAGAGCGGATTAGAGGCCAGCCCTTCCTGCTCTTGTCCAATACCCTGTGGACCTACGTATGCGGAAGAGAACGAAGCACAGCAGCGGTGTTGGTGATGGTGGCGGCGACCAAGTGTCGGATCCTCTGACTACAAATGACTTAATTTCTCGGGTGGGGTATGAGGACCGCCTCTGCCTACCGACCGAGCGGAGGGGACGATCTGGAATGGCTCCGCTGCCAATCGGCTGAATATAGTTAACACCTGGTCTGATATTCAGCTGGGACTCGCAGGAATCCGCGCACGCGCACACACGCACACACACGCACACACACGCACACACACGCACACACACGCACACACACGCACACACACGCACACACACGCACACACACGCACACACACGCACACACACACGCACAGCACACACACACACACACACACGCACACACACAGACGCGTCCGAAGACATACTGACAAACCCAAAGTGGTGGCGCCCCTCTGTCGTAGACATATCGCCGCCAGAGGGCAATTATGAAGTAGTTGCGGCAATCGTAGAATTATGCATGCCCCTACAACCCCCGTCGAAACACATCCCTTCGTTGTGCATATCACCCCAATCGAGACGCTGGCGATATAAACACTCAACACCCTATTAATCTAAACACGGAGTCACTCGAAACATTCATTCGGATACTATGCGTCTTACTCTGGGCTGTGATTAAAAGTTATCGTTCGTCTAGAAATTGATTCATCCTAATAAACAGTAAATTTATGGAACTGAACATTAAGTTGCCCGATTTCATAAACTTCCGTGTCGTCTTACGCACGAGTTGTTCTGTCACAGCCACGTGGCTTGTGTCAGGATCACATTGATCAGTCAACCATTCACTCATTTAGACACGCATGAATCTTCTAATGCCCTTATTCTATCTATCGCACCTCTTCAGCTTTCTCATAATAATTATTATTACTTCTGCCTCCCTCTTCTTCGTCCGCGTTTTCTGTATCATATATACCTTTCTCCTTTGCATCGTCTTCTAGTCCTTATCATCTTGGTCTTCCTCGCCTTATTCCTCAATCTACATAGCGCTATAAGAATAGCTGTTGAACGTAGGTCCTCTCCTAATCTTTCTCCTTCTCCTTTTTTCGTATGGTATTTCTCTTCCACTTCTCTCTCTCCCTCTTCCACTTCATCATTCACTTTCTAGTTTCCTCCTCCCATATTTTCTTTCTCCCCTAACTCTCGCCATGTTATACCGAGGTTTCCCTTTTCGACATCCTACGCCTACTTTTCCTCCTTGTCCTTTTTCTCTTCCTTCACTTTCTCGTTTTAATAGTCGTTTTTCTCTGAGACGTTTCGAATATTGCTATGCTGCTTAGGCCTATGCATAAGCTATACCCGCACGCTATAGGCCTACAATGTTTCAATTGGCAAACTGCAATGTTTCAGCGTTGCTATTTAATATAATATAATATAATAATTTCACTCACGATTTCTATGCAGCTCACTGTAATGTAAACTAATGTTATCTGGAAGCAGCGCAATCTGATGATATGCAGTATAGGCCTATCTTCAGATCTAAGTTGGAAAACTGTTTCGCTCTCAACTCTCTCCTTCCAACTCTGTTCTTTCCTGGCTTCCAACTGCTGCACGAGAGTCGTATGCAATATAAGACCCACCGTTTATTTTCACCGTTACTGTCTAACACACTATGCGGGAAACTAATGTTATTTGGACCAATTATTTTAAATTAGAGGACGCAGCAGATAATTTTCTATGATCGTAATAATAATCTTGGTATTCTGAAGCGCTATTTTAAAGCTAAGCGATGGGCACCATTTTATTCAGCAGCGGTGCGTCGTAACAGAGATAATATGCCAAGTGGAGGTCCAAGTCCGATTGCCAGGATATCAAGAAAGGAACTCAGAGAACATGACCATTAAGCCGGATGCAGTGTGGGATAAGAAAAACTTGAAATATGGAGGGCAGCTCCGCGGATCAGGATAAGAATTCTTGAAGATGTGATCATTTGAGTCTTCGGACCTCAGGAGTAGAGGACCTTGAAATTTTCGGAATCTCTTTTGCTCTCCCATAAAATCGTGGACCTATCGATTCTGTTCAAGACAGAATGTAGGCCTAATTTTGTATAGGCATCCGATGATAGGCTACGAAATGAAATCGGAGAATTTTGTTTACTTATATACGGCGATCAGAACGTAAAATTAATCTTTGCTCCATGATCCGTTTGCACTTTGCAAACATTCCATCTACATTCCATCAACGTGCTGCATGGTATACTCACAACAATTCCACAAGAGGACAACATTCTCATTAGTGCAGTCGTCGTTATGACAATGAAGTTCGCTAATGATAAGTCAACACACAACTCTGAAAACGACGGTACACACGATGGCTCCAGTCCATCGAGCACATAGCCACACTTAGGACTATATACCTGCAGCACGGGCGGTGCACATGGCTCTAATTTGAATAGTGGCTCCATTATTATGTCCATCAATATTCCCGAGTTGGTCAATTCATGAACAGCTATGTTGATTCAATGCGTTCGAATCCATGCACTGACCAGAGTTCATTTGGTGTGGGGGAAGTTCAAATCTGAAGATGCTGCATGATTACAGCGTTGGGCAAAGACTATGCTGGATCATTCATTCATTCATTCATTCATTCATTCATTCATTCATTCATTCATTCATTCATTCATTCATTCATTCATTCATTCATTCATTCATTCTATGTATTTATATAGCGCCTCTTCAATAAATCTACTCAGGAGCGCTCCCAGTCCAGCCACAGCCAAAGAAAATGACTTGAGATATCTACATGTATGAAGCTAAGTTTGATTGGTCAGACGTAAAAACGCAACTTAAACATGCACGTAAGTGTTCTGTGTTGCTAGCAACTTTTCGAAGTGACTGGGGAACCACCGTAGACCGTCTGAAAACGATTAAAATTAAGGAGTGAAATTCTGTATAGGCTAGGGCCAATGAAGTTTATCGGTTTTGTATATGGCAATATGAAGTGCGAACTCTTCTCTGTTAGTCGGCCTATAGGCGTGGCGTTTCCTATGTTAATCCTCTCTATTAATTTTTTTTATCTGCGCTCTGGGTATTGGGTAGCCTAT